>PVIY010006569.1:0-86772 GCA_004026745.1 Myrmecophaga tridactyla | reverse complement strand
CAACAGCCAAGAGAATGAAAGAGGACCCCTATCTTACACCCTACACAAAAATTAACTCAAAGTGGATCAAACACTTAAATAGAAGAACTAGCACAATAAAGCTTCTAGAAGAAAATGTAGGGAAACATCTTCAAGACTGGTAATAGGAGGTAACTTCCTAAACTTTACACCCAAAGCACAAGCAACAAAAGAAAAAATAGATAAATGGGAACTCATCAAAATCAAATGCTTCTGCGTCTCAAAAGATTTTGTCAAAAAGGTGATGAGGCAGGCAAGTCAATGGGACAAAATATTTGAAGATCACATATCAGACAAAGGTTTGATATCCTGTATATACAAAGAAATCATACAGCTCAACAACAAAAGAACAAACAATCCAATTATAAAATGGTTTAAAGAAATGAATAGGCATTTTACTAAAAAGCAAATACAGATGGCTCAAAAGCACATGAAGAGATGCTCATTTTCACTGGCTGTAAGGGAAATGCAGAATCAAGACTATAATGATACCACCTCACACCTATAAGAATGGCTGCTATTAAACAAACAGGAAACTATAAATGTTGGAGAGGATGTGGAGAAACTGGGACACTTATGCACTGCTGCTGGGAAATGGTTCAGCCACTATGGAAGAGTGTTTGGTGGTTCCTTAGGAAACTAAATATCAAGGTGCCCTATGACTCAGCAATAGCACTGCTTGGTATATACCCAGAAGAGATGAAAGCAATGACACAGACATTTGCACACCGATGTTCACAGCAGCAATATTCACAATTGCCAAAAGATGGAAACAAACTAAATGCCCATCAACAGACGAATGGATCAACAAATGTGGTATATACATACGATGGAGTATTGTACAGCAGTAAGACAAAATGATGTCCAAACACCCATGAAAAGATGGATGAGTCTTAAGGACATAATGCTGAGCAAAATTAGCAAGACACAAAAGGATAGATATTGTATCATTCCACTTTTATGATCAGCATAAAGGTATAATCAGAGGCTTATAATACAGTATACAAGGGACTTAAAGATATAGAAGCAAGAGATAGGTGAACCGTTAGTAATGAGGTTGCATTCCCATGTAAGGGAATACATAGGAGTGAAAGTGATTCTCTCTAGTGGGTCTAGAAGTAATATTACCATATTGAAGATGAACAAGATTGAAAGGGGAGGTATAGACCTATGTGTCCCACTGATTAAATATCAATTAGCTCTCGCAAGAATTACGTCAAAGATATGATTCTTATAGAAAGAGTGTTTAAGCCCAGGGTACAGGGGAAAACTGCTAGTGCATGCTATGAGCTATGTTCAAAAGGAAACCATCAGTGCTACCACAGCAACAGTAGAGGTAGATAATGGGGTGAAGGACAAGAGTTAAGAGGAGGTTTAGAGTTCCTATTTGGCAAGGGTGTGTTTATTGGTTTTCTGTCTCTTGGGAATAATGAAATTATCTAAAATTGAGATTGTTGATGGACTGTGGATTTTGGGCCCTCTACATGATGCCTGATGAATTCAGGTGGCTGAAGGATGCACTGACAAAGTAGACTGGCAAGTGATGATGATGATGTATACTTATGAACAAAGGTTGTGCTGTTACAAAAAGGAACAATGTTGTGAGGCATGCAACGATGTGAATGAACACGTGGGGCATGTGGTGAGACAAAATAAACCAGAAACAAAAAACAACAATGGTATGGTCACCTTTAGAAAATGCTTATAAGAAAACAGGGGCCTAGATTGTAAGCTTTTAGAGCAGACACATTAAGTCCGGAGTAGTGATTATTATTTCTTGATTTTGAGAGGCTGTTCTATATATGTAACCTGATATTTAGAGAAAAGAACAAAGCCGAACAGGTTGGGGTCAATGTAATTCCAAACATAGGGGTAAGGAAGACAGTGTTTATATTTTGGAACCACACATGCTTTTTGAGACCAATGGAAGAAAGGTTTATTTGATCTGGAACTGAAATTTTCTGTAGCACATAATCTAATTCACCCTATCTATATAGCTCATTTGAACAATTGAAACACAGGGAGCACAGAATAAGAAAGAGGTCCTTTAATCCTATATAGATTATTGTAATTATTGCAAAGTCCCCTGAGGGAGGGGAGAAAGAATATGGAACTATTAAACCTTACCATCAGGGAATCTCCTGATACCGTGTCGAACTTTAGGGACAGCTAAATCAATAGGCCATGCCCTCGAATATGAGGCTTACTCTTGTGAAGCTTATGTAGGTAGCTTCCAAATACCATCAGGCTCCATCCCTGTAGGATCTTTTCTATGGGTCACAAGAAATACATTCTTATAATGAGGTATAAATGGTCAGGACCCTCATATCACAAAACAGGGTGTGACACAGAAAGCCAAAAAGGGTTTGGAATCTGAAAGGGCTGCATATAATCCTAAATCAAAGCTACTATGGCAAAACAAAACAAAACAAAAACCCAGGAGATCAGACACATGATGTGGCAACCATCAATTACACCAAAATTCTCTACATATTTGTGCTTTTCCAGAAGAACCTTTTTGGCAGAACCGGCCAAAGAATTTGATTAGCATTATTCACAATCACCGAAAGATGGAAACAATCCAAGGGCCCATTAATAGATGAGTGGATTAACAAAATGTGGTATATGCATATGATGGAATATTATGCAGCAGTAAGACCAAATGACGTCCTGAAACACATGACAAGATGGATGAGCCTTAAGGATGTAATGCTGAGTGAAATAAGCCAGACAAAAAAGAATAGAAACTGTATGATTCCACTTTTATAACCATGGTAAGGGCAAAATCAGAGGCTTATAATACAGAATATAGAGGACCTAGGGATACACAGAAGCTTGAGATGGGTGAACAGTTAGCTAATGAGATTGAACTTAATCATAAGGGAATAGATAGATGTGAAGGAGGTTCGCTAGTAGGTCCACTAATAACATTACCATATCGAAGGGGAACATGATTGAAAGGGGTTGTATAGCCACGTGTCCCATCAACTAACACTGAAATGTAAGGGAATAGATGAAAGCGATGGTGGTCCACTAATGGATATATAAGTAATATTATCACATTGAAGGTGGAAGGTGGACATGATTGAAAGGGGTTGTATAGACTTTTGTGTCCCACTGCTTAACACTACAGATATAAAAAAGTTCTTGAATGAACTACTGCAAAGGTATGACTCTTGTACAAAGAGTGTATAATTTCAGGGTATGGGGGAAATGCTATTGCATGCTATGGGCTATGTTTAATAGGGAAACATCAACAGTACTGAAGCAATATGAGGGGTACATAATGGGGGGAAGGACAAGAGTTAGGGGGAGGTTTGGATTTTCTATTTGGTGATGGTAAGCTCATTGGCTATCTTTCTGTTGGAAACAATGAGATGGTCTAAAATTGATGGACTGTTGACTTCGGACATTATATATGAGGCCCGGTAAGTGGAGGTGACTAAAAGATGCACTGACTTGAGAAGTAGATTGGTGTACGATGATGTATACATATGATCGACATTATGCTGTGCCAAAAGGAACAAAGTTGTGAGGTATGCAAAAATGTGAATGAACCTATGGGACATTTGGTGAGGCAAAATAAGCCAGAAACAAAAGAGCAAATATTGTATGATCTCATTTAGAAAATACTTATAAGAAAACTGGGGCCTAAATTGTAAGCTCTTACAGCAGTCACATTTAGTCTGGAGCAGTAATTGCTATTTCTGGATTCTGAGGGACTGTTTTATATCTGTATAACCTGGAATTTAGAGATAAGAATGAGGCCAACCAGGTCAGGATTAAGGTAATTCAGAATATAGGAGTAATGAGACATTCTATTTTAGAACTTCACCTACTCTGAGACCAAAGGAAGAAAGGTTTATTTTGTCCAGAACCTAAATTTCCTGTAGCACATAATCTAACTCAACCTGTCTGGATAGATCATTTAAACAATCCAAACATAGCGAGCCCAGAATAAGAATGAGAGAGCCTTTAATCTATACAGCTTAATGTAATGCCTGATACAACCCAGAGTAGGTTAAGCAGAGAATCAAAAAATATTCACAAACTCCCTTGAGGGATGGGAGAAAATATATGGAACTATTAAACTTTTCCACCAGGGAAACACCGGATACTGTGTCAAATATTAGGGACACCCAAATCAATAGGACAAGCCCTAGATCTTGAAGCTTGTGCTTGTGAAGCTTACATATGTAGCAGAGAAGCTTAGCCTATCTATAGGTATGCCTAAGAGTCACCTCTGGAGGACCTCTTTTATTGCTCAGATGTGGCTCCTCTCTTTCTCTAAGCCCAGCTCTTTAAGTGAAATCTTTGTCCTCCCCACTACATGGGACATGACATCCAGGGTGAAAGTCTCCCTGGTGGCATAGGAGATGACTCCCAGGGATGAGGCTGGGCCTGGCACTCTGGGGTCAACAATGTCATCCTGACCAAAAGGGGGGAAAGAAGTATAATGAATAAGGCATAAGTGGCCAAGAGAGTTCAAATAGAGTCAAGAAGCTACTCTGGAGGTCACTCTTATGCAAGCTTCAGTTAGACATTGCTACCTATCATAACTTGCCAAACCTCAACCAAAACTATTCCTGTCAATCCTAAAGGATACCTGGGGCATTATATAAGAGTCTACAAAGGTTCCATGCACTAGGGTAATTTCCAGAAACCTAACAACCTCCAGATGGGTGCTGAAATGCAGATGTTCAGCCTTCCCAGAACATCAGCTAGTTCCATCCCCTTATTCTGTATTATCGACAATCCCTTCCAACATGGAAAAGTTAGAATGGGCATAGCCCTAAAGGGTGGGAGAAAGATTAAAGGTGATGATGGAGTTATACAGAGAAGGTAGAGTTTAACAAATGAGTATGACTGCTGAATCATTATATTGATATTTCTTCTCGTCTCCAGTGTCTTAGAGCAGCTAGAAGAAAAAACAAAATATTGTGGAACTATAATCCACACCATACTTTAAAATCTGTTCTATAATTACTTGATAAAATGTTGTATTACTCTGAACAAATAGAAAAATAAAAGATTTTATTCTACCTTCCTTTATTCCTTTTCTAATACTCTTCCTTTATGTAGATCTGAGTTTCTGATTGAAATCACTTCCTTCTCTCTGAAGAATTTCTTTTGCCATTTCTTACAAGGCAGGTCTACTGTTAACAGAGTCCTAGGAAAGTCTTATTCCTCTTTCACTTTTGAAGAATAATTTCCCTGAGTACAGAATTTTTAATTGGCATTTCTTCCTTTTAACACTTTTCACTCCACCTTCTTCTTGTTCGCATGGTTTCTGAAGAGAAGTCTGATGTCATTCTCATCCTTTTTCTTTTATAAGTAAGTTGTGTTTCGTTTCTTTTTTTTTCCCCACCATTTTCTTTTTTGTCTTTGATTTTCTGAAGTTGATAAATGATATACCTATGCATGGATTTTTTGGTATGTATCCTGCTTCTGCCGTACGCTTCCTAGATCTGTGGTTTGTGGCCTGCAATTAATTTTGGAAATTAATGCATTATTTCTTCAAATATTTCTTCTAATTTCTTTTTTCTTCTTCTGGTATTCCCATTGTATATATGTTACACCTAATGTAATTGTCCCATAGTTCTTGGATAGTCTTGATTTTTAAATTATTATTTTTTTCTCTTTACATTTTCCTTTTTGAAGTTTCTATTGCTAGATCTTCCAGCTCACTGATTCTTTCCTTGGCCATGTCCAGTCTGCTAATGAGCTCATCAAAATTATTCTTAATTTCTATTACATTGTTTTTTATCCCTTGGACTTCCTTTGATTCTTTCTTACATTTTACATCTGTCTTCTCATATTACTTATCTGTTCTTGCCTTTTTTCTTCCTGTCCATTAGAGCCCTTAACATATTATATTATTTTAAAATTGATAATTTCAAGATCTTTATCATATCTGAGACTGGTTCTGATGCATGTTTTGTCTCTTTAGGTTGTGGTTTTATTTTGTTTTTGTTTTGCTTTTCAGCATGTGTTGTGATTTTGTTGTTAAAAGCTGGATATGATATATCTAGCAGTAGGAACTAAGGTAATAGGAGGATTTTGTTCCTGCTCTTGTTAACTTGGCTAGGACACTAGTCATGTTTAATGTAGCTGTATGTGCCAGAGGCTTCAAGTTCCTCTAATTTCCCTGCAGTTTTTCTTCCTCCCTCTTGGCTTTGTGTTTCCCCAAGAACTCCTTCTTAGAGTCTTCATCTTACCGCTCTCACAGTTGTAATCCACTGATGCAGCACTGCTGATATAATAGTGAAGTGTTGAGGAAGTGAAGTGTTCTGTAATCTTATGATTAAGCTTAGCTTTTTAGTGGGTCTTAGTCCCTGGGCTTTGACATCCAAAAATGTGTTAGTTTTTCTTTTATCTCCCCTTGTGTAAGATAGAAAAGTCAGAGGGGGCTACAGTTGTCTAATTGTCCTTCTTCTAGGTCAGATAAGACTCCACTAGGCAGTTTCTCTTAAGGGCTATGGAGAACAGACCACTCTGGGCAGATTCCAAAATGGTTACTTCTTTCCCCCTCCCCTGGTGGAAGCAAGAGGGGATTTTCCCAGGAACTTTACTCCGAGAACCTGGTGGTGCTTGGGGGATAAAACTGCAAAGACTGGGCCCTCAGGAGTTTTTAACTTTCAGGCTAACCCACAGTCAGCCTCAAGCAAATAGTCAAGTATCATTTAAATGTTACTACAAGTTCCTGGCTCCAGCAGCTTCTGCTCTGGTAAGCTGTTTTTCTGTCTGCCTTTTTCTCCAGTATTCAGTGTAGTAGTTTGCCCTGAGGTTTCTTTCCAATGGAAAGAAAAGGTTTTAATTTTTTTTTTTAAATAAAGTCTGTCTCCCTGAGTTTAGGGGGTTCAAAATACAAGGTAAGGATGACAGCAGATATTTTCCAGAACCAATGAAAGTCAGAAAATGATGTAGCAACATCTTTAAAATCCTGAAAGAAAAAAATGTCAACCTAGAACTCCTTATATAGAGAAAATAACTTTCAAAATGAAGGCAAGGGTGATGTCAGAAAGGTGGAAGAGTAGGCAGCTCCAAAATTCTGTCTTCTCACAGAAATATTGAAAAACTAGCAGAAACTTGCAGAACCAATTATCTCAAGACTGGAAAATAGTCAAAAGTATACAGCAGCCAGAAAATGTTGAATCAAGGAAGAGACAACATAAAAATGGTAGGAAAGCCCTGTGACACTTTCATTAACCCTTGTTCAATACATTGCTTGGCTCAACAGGAGCTTGGAAAACTGGGAAGCCTGTTTTCCCAGCATGGTATTCTAAGCCCTGGTTCCAGAGGAAGCAGATTTTATTCATAAATTAGTGTGAACAATAAGTATGTAAGTCTGTTCTAACCTGTCTTGTCTGGTGGCTACCTGAAGGACAGACCCAATAAATTCTTCTGGTTCCCTAATTTAAGAACTCCCTCAGGGCAGAAGAGAGGCAGACATTGCTTGAAAACACCATAAAGCAACAATCAAACTAAAGCAGCCTAGGTTGGAAAGATTATGATTCAGGCATATAATAGAGCATCTGGGTCTAGGGAGAGCATCCTTGGAAAATAAGGGATTCAGGAGGACCCAGGTATATGGGGGGAATTTAGAAAGCCATGGTGCAAACCAGGACAAGCTGTGTGCTCAGAAAAGATCTAAGAAAGTATAATCCTCAAGGAGGTTCCAAATGGCTGACTAGGGAGAAGCTGGGCTCACTTCTCTCTCAGAAAAACAACTAGGGGACATGCAGAAACTGACCAGGACAATGGTTCTGGGGCTCTGGAAATTGAGGGGAGTGCTGTGCAACACCCAGAGTAAAGGATGAAGAGGAAGAGAAAGAGAAGCTGTGTTGAGAGATCATAAGTAACTGTCCTCATAAGTAACTACCCTCAGCCCTGGCTCTGGCACCCATCCCCCATTCTCAGGTCAGAAAACTTCTGGGTGTCCAGTCCCTGGTTGGTGGTGGCTGCAGAATGAGAGGGCTGCAGAGGTCCACTCTCCCAAGACCGGGGCAGAACCGTCTACCATTTTTCCAGCTTTTGGCTGGCAAAGTCATACTGCTGAGACCTGTGGTTTCAACCAGCCCAGAGCTGCTAAACCATTGTCTGGAATCAGCAGAGTTCAGAATAACTTGCCTTCTGAGGGCTGAGGGGAATAGTTTGCCAGAGCGCCATCTGCTGACAGGAGAGGAAAGCACACTACTGGGAAGATGTCTAAAATGATTTTGGGCAAAGAGGGTCATGTGTTGAGCAAGCCAGAATAGCTTGCTGGGGAATGGAATTAAAGGCTTTTTGGCATCTTTACCTGACCCTCTCCTCAGGGCCCGGGAGAACTGATGTGCACCTCCTTTCATGGATTCCTGGCCCTGCTCTGGTTTTGGAATACCGACAAACCAAGTGTCAAAGAAGGGCATTAACAAAGAGCCAATCAGCAACAAACTCGTACAAAGGAGAGAAGACCCAACCTTCAGAGTAAATTCACCAAGATAATCTGATGCTCAGACATCAGCAAAAAATTACAAGCTACATTAAGAAACAGGTATATATGGCCCAATCAAAGGAACAAATTAAAAAATCAGAGGAGATACAGAATTTGGAACAAAAATCAAAGGTGTTCAAACAAATCTCCTAAATCAATTCAAGGGGATGTCTCAAGAGATAAAGAAGACATTGGGTGAGCACAAAGAACTTGAAAGCATACAAAGAACACTAATAGATCTTATGGGAATGAAAGGCACAATAGATGAAATTAAAAACACACTAGAGAACACAATAGCAGATTTGAACAGACAGATGAAATGTTCAGTGAGCTAGAAGATGGGGCATCCAAATTGGGACAGATGAAAGTACAGATAGGGAAAGAATGGAAAGAGGAGGGAAAAGAGGCAGAAAAACTATTTGAGGAAATAATGGCCCCAAATTTCCCAACTCTTATGAAAGACATAGCTATCCATGTCTGTTTTAGTTTGCTAAAGCTGCTAGAATGCAACGTACCAGAAACGGAATGGCTTTTAGAAAGGGAATTTATCAAATTACAAGTTACAGTTCTAAGGCCATGAAAAAGTCTAAATTAGGGTACCACCAAGAAGTTACCTTCACTTTACTGAAAGAGAAAAAACTGCCAGCCAAGAATCATCTATCTGACAAAACTCTTCTTCAAAAATGAGGAAGAGTTTAAGATATTTACAGATAAGCAGAAACTGAGAGAGTTCATTTACAAGAGACCTTCCCTATAAGAAATACTAAGGGTACTCCTGCAGGCTGAAAAGAAAAGACAGGAAAGAGAGGAGTGGAGTAGAGTGTAGAAATGAAGAATATCAGTAAAGGTAACTGGTAAGAGGGTTAAAAGAGAGATAAAAGTGAGATATGACATATAAAAACCAAAAAACAAAATGGCTGAAGTACTGTCATTACAGTAATAACACTGAATGTTAATAGATTAAACTCCCCAGTCAAAGGATACAGCTGGGCAGAATGGATGAAAAAATAGCCACCTATATGCAGCCTAAGATAGGCTCATCTTAGACCCAAGGATATAAACAGGTTAAAAGTGAAAATTTTTCGAATGGAAAAAGATATTCCATGCAAACAGTATCCAAAAACGAAGATAAGGGATCTATACTAATTTTGGATAAAATAGACTTTAAATGCAAAGTTGTTATGGGGCAAAGAAGGACATAATATTAAGAAAAGGAGCAATCCACTAAGAAGATATGACAAGCCTAAATATTTATGCATGTAACTAGGGTGTCCCAAAATACATGAGGCAAACACTAGCAAAACTGAAGGGAGAAACAGATACCCATACAATAATAGTTGGAGACTTCAGTATACCACTTACATCGATAGAGAGAGTATCTAGACAGAAGCTCAATAAAGAAACAGACAGCTTGAATAATTTGATAAATAAACTAGACCTAATAGACATATACATAATAATACACCCCCAAACAGCAAGATATATGTTGCTCTCAAGTTCTTATGGGTCATTCTTCAAGATAGACGACATGTTAGGTCACAAAACATGTTTCAATACATTTTAAAAGATTGAAAATATACAAAGCACTTTCTCTGATCATAATAGAATGAAGCAGAAAATCAACAGCAGGCAGAGTACTAAAAATGCTCAAATTTATTTAGGCTAAATAATACCCTCACACAAATCAGCGGGTCAAAGAAGAAACTGCAGGAGAAATCAGTAACTATCTCTAGATGAATGAAAATGAGAACACAGTACATTAAAAAGAGGGGAAATGTATAGCCCCAAATGCCTGCATTGAAAAGGAAGAAAGAGCTAAAATCATAGACCTAACTACACACCTGGAGGAGCTAGAAAAACAAACAGAATACTATTTCCAAAGCAGACAGATGGAAAGAAATAAAGATTAGAGCAGAAATGAATGAAATTGAGAAAAAACAAGAGAAAAAAATCAATAAAACCAAAAGTTTTTTCTGAAATCAACAAAATTGACTAACCTTAGTGAGAAAGACAAAAAAAAAAAAAAAGGAGATGCAAATAAATAAAATCAGAAATGAGATGCAGGACAATTACTACGGACCCCACAGAAATTAAAAATATCATAAGAGGATACTATGAACAGCTGCATGCCAACAAACTACACAACTTAGATTAAATGGACAATTTCTTAGAAACACATGAACAATGTACAACTGATCGCAGATGAAATAGAAGATGTTGGCAAACAAATCACAAGTAAAGAGATGGAAAGAGATCTGCCAAAAAAATAAAAAGCCCAGGCCAAGTACCTTCACAAGGGAATTCTATCAATCATTCCAAGAATTAATACCAATCCTGCTCAAACCCTTCTAAAAAAAAAAATTGAAGAGGTGGGAACACTACCAAACTCATTTTATGAAGCCAACAACTCCGTAATACCAGAGTCAGATAAAGATACTACAAGAAAGGAATATTACAGACCAAGCTTTCTAATGAATATAAATGCAAAAATCCTCAAAAAATACTTGCAAATTGAATCGTTCAGTGCATTAAAATAATTATACACCATGATCAAGTGGGTTTTATCCCAGGTATGCAAGGGTTATTCAACATGAGAAATTCCATTTATATAATACACCATGTTAACAAATCCAAGAATCATATGGTCATCTCAATTGATGTATAAAAGGTATTTGACAAAATCCAGCATCCTTACTTAAAAAAATAAATAAAAGGAGAGTTGGCATTTAGGAATAGAAGGAAACTTCCTCAACATGATAAAGGGCATATATGAAAAACCCACAGCTAATATCATCTTCAATGGTAAAAGACTGAACGATTTCCTGTTAAGATTGGGAATAAGACAAGAATACCCATTGTTATCATTGTTGTTCAACGTTGGGCTGAAAGTTCTATCTAGTCCAATAACACCAGAAAAATAAAAAACAGGCAGCCAAATCAAAAGGGAAGAAATAAAACTTTCTCCCTTTGCAGATGATATGATCCTATACCTAAAAAGTCAACAACAAAGCTATCGGAGCTAATAAATGGGTTCAGCAAAGTGACAGGATACCAGTTTAACATGTAAAAATCAGTAGTGTTTCTACATTTTTTGTATAGTCATATCTTTTATTTACATATAGACGTTAGTAAAACAAAATCAAATGTGACTTTTAATGCACAATCTAGGAGAAAATCAGAAAGAAAATTTCATTTACAGTAGCAACTAAAAGAATCACATATCTAGGAGTAAACTTTTTTAATGCTTATGTATTTTTATTGAAATATCTTTACACACTATACGACCCATCCAAAGTATACAATCAACGATTCACAATATCATCTCAAAGTTGTATATTGATCATCATGATCATTTTTAGAACATTTGTATTACTCCAGCTAACAAAATTAAAAGAAAAACAAGAAAACCCTAAACATGCCATACCTCTTACCCCTCCCTCTTATTGACCACTAGTATTGCAATCTATCTAATTTTAAGACTTGCAATATAGGTAGTTTAACTAAGACAGTGTATTGCCATACACACACACACACACACACACACACACACACACACACATATGGAACAAAACAAAAGCATCCAGAAGTAGATCCATACAAACACAGGCAACTGACTATTTTGTTTTTTATAATATACAATCATTATCAAAGATCAGGGCTACTGGATTACAGTTCAACAACTTCAGGTATTTTCTTCTGGCCATTCTAGAACACTTGACTCTAAAAATATATATATATATCTATATAATGAGCCAGTAGTCACAGTCTCTAGTTAAATCCTAATTTCTCAGTTACACAACCTTCCTCTCATTTGATCTTTCTTTTAATCTTCAGGGATATCTGGGCAATGACCATTTAACTTCTTCATGTTGCAAAGAGTGTTGACCTTCTAGGATAGGGGAATGAACATGGTTGTTCTTGGAGCCTGGTACCTCTGGGTTTCAGGACTTATCTGCTTTATAATTAATCTGATGCCTTAAGTTCTGAAAAATAAACTTAATAAGAAAGCTCTCTTTATTGAGACTTAGAACCAGGGCATTCCCTCAAGTTTTCAGGAATACTGTTGTTTGGGGCTTGGTATACTGTGATACTTTGAAATATCTGGCTAATGCTTGCATAAGATTAATCTCCAGAATGACCTCTCAGCTCTACTTGAAATTTCTTAGCCACTAAAACTTTATTTTGTTCCATTTCTTTCCCCCTTTTTGGTCATTCTCAATCCCACAATGCCAGGATTAAGCTCATCCCTGGGACTCATGTCTCACATTGCCAGGAAGACTTAGACCCTGGGAGTCATTACCCCACTTAGGAGGGAGGGTAGTGACTTTATTTGCAGAATTGATTTAAAGAGAGAGGCCACATCTGGGCAGTTCCAGGAAGATGGCCGAATAGTGTATATCAAGTTCAGCCTGCTCCAAGGAAAAGTTAGAGAAGGGACGGGAGGGCAACTGAGATGGTAATTCCAAAGTGCAGCTGACCTGGGAGAACCTTCTGCACCACATAGGGTGGTCCTGGCTGCAGAGGCTGAGGAACTGAGAGGCAGAGAACTGAAGCCTAACGTGGAAGCACGGAGCCCAAAGCAGTGCATAGACAGAGGGAGGCTGGGAGGGAGGCAGGGGGAAGATGGGGGTGGGGGGGGTGGGAAATGGGGACTAACAAGCCAAGCTACATTCCTTGAATGTGCAAATCTCATGAGCACAGCCCTGCAATCTGCAACTCACCCCATGCACCTGAACCTCATCATCCACCCCCACTCCCCGTGCTCCAAGCACCCCCCACCCCTACCAGCCCCCAGAGCATGTACCTGCCCACACCTCCACTGCAAGTGCAGCCCAACCCACCTTTCCTGCACCTCTCCTGAGCACTGCCAACTCCCCCCCCCCGCTCCCTGAAGGCTGTCACCAGTCCATAAAGGGGGTGCTATCCTTTATACCCAGGCTATACCCACCCTGCCCATCATGTAGCACAGCCTCACGCTACCCACCCTCACCCCCAACATCTGCGCATCAGTTTATGGCACGCTGAGATCCGTGCATGCGCATGGCCCCCAGTCAAGTCCTTCAGCTCTGAGAACATCAGTTTACAGCACTCCTAGACCCACACATGTGCACTGCCCTCAGTTATGATTCCCAGCTCTGAGACAGCACTGACCTGCGCAGCTGGGTCACATCTGCCCCCTGCCCATGAAGGCATAACACCAACCCGCTGCCATAGCTCTGAGCATGTGCACAAAGGGTTCAGCACCCTGGACCAGTGCACAAGAGGGTTACACCCCCAGACCTGTACACCTGCACAGCTACATCCTCCTGGCTGCTGGGTGCACATGTTCACAAGCACCAACATAACATGCCCAACCTGCACCTATACCTATGCTGTAATGCATCACCACACTGTTGTGCCCTGCCCAGTACCCTGCATCCTGTTACACATCCACCCCGCAAACACAAGGCTTTAGACTATTGAAGGAAATCAACTCCCAAAGTAAATCAATCAAGATATTTACACGCAATGAAAACAACAGAAGATTACTAAGCATATCACAATGCAGACAGATTTAGCCCTGCCTAACAACCAAATTAAAACACCAGAGGAGACATAGATGTTGGAACAACTAATCAAAGATGGTCATATAACTACTTATTAAATAAGTGGGATGGTTAATGACATAAAGGAGATCAAGAAGACAGAAGAAGAGCATAAAGGGGGATTTAAAAGAACAAATAGAAAAAAATGGCAGATATCACAGAGATTAAAGACTCTGTTGATCAAATAAAGAACATACTAGAGGCACACAACAGCAGATTTGAAGAGACAGAAGAAATAATAAGTGATATAGAGGACAGTATAATTGATTTCAAACACTCCAAACAGCAAATGGCAAAAAAAAAAAAAAAAAAAGATGGATAAATTTGAACTAGATCTCAGGGAAGTGATAGACAAAACAAAGCATGCAAATATAAGAATCATTGGTGTCCCAGAAGGAGAAGAGAGGAATAAAGGGCTAGGAAGAGTGGTTGAGGATTGTGCTGGTTTGAAAAGAAGTATGCCCCTCAGAAAAGCCATGTTTTAATCAAAATCCCATTTCATAAAGGTAGAATAATCCCTATTCAATACTGTATGTTTGAAACTGTAATCAGATATTCTCCCTGGATAATGTGATTTAGTCAAGAGTGGTTATTAAGCTGGATTAGGTGATGACATGTCTCCACCCATTTGGGTGGGTCTTGGTTTACTGGAGTCCTATAAAAGGAAACATTTTGGAGAAAGAAACAGATTCAGAGAGAGCAGAGAATGCTGCAGCACCACAAAGCAGAGAGTCCACCAGCCAGCGATCTCTGGAGATGAAGAAGGAAAACGCCTTCCAGGGAGTTTCATGAAACTGGAAGCCAAGAGAGAAAGCTAGCAGATGATGCCTTGTTTGCCATGTGCCCTTCCAGCTGAGGGAAAAGCCCTGACTGTGTTCAACATGTGCCTTCTCATTTGAGAGAGAAACCCTGAACTTCATCGGCCTTCTTGAACCAAGGTATCTTTCCCTGGATGGATGCCTTAGATTGGACATTTCTATAGACTTGTTTTAATTGGGACATTTTCTCAGCCTTAGAACTGTAAACTAGCAACTCATTAAATTCCCCTTTTTAAAAGCCATTCTGTTTCTGGTATATTGAATTCTGGCAGCTAGCAAACTAGAACAAGGATATAATGGAGGAAAGCTTCCCAACCTTTATATAGGACATAAATATACAAGTCAAAGAATCCCAATGAACCCCAAACAGGATAAATCCAAACAGTCTTCCCCAAGACACATACTAATCAGTCTGTCAAATGTTGAAGAGAAGCAGAAAATCCTGAAAGTGGCAGGACAAAAAACAATCTACTACATACAAGGGAAACCACATAAGACTGAGTTCAGACAGCTCAATTGGCACCATGGAGGCAAGAAGGCAGTGGTATGATATATTTAAGATCCTGAAAGAGAAAGACTTCCAGCCAAGAATTCTGTACCCAGCCAAACTGTCCTTCAAAGCTGAGGGAGAGATTAAAATTTTCACAAACAAATCCTGAAAGAATTTGTCAACAAGAGACTGGTCCTACAAGAAATACTAAAGGGAGTTCAGCCAGTTGAAAAAAAAAAAAGACAGGAGAAGAAGGCCTGGAGGAGGGAACAGAACTGAAGAGTACCACTAAGGGTAACTTAAAGGATAAAAAGAGAAAGAGAGAAAAGAATATATATTTCTGACAAATAAAATTAAAAAGATAATATGGTGGATTCAAGAAATGCTTTTTCAATAATAACCTTGAATGTTAATGGACTAAACATACCAATAAAAAGATACAGATTGGCAGAATGGATTAAGAAATATAGTCCAGCTATATACTGATTTTACAAGGGACTCATCTTAGACACAAGGATACAAATTGATTGAAAGTGAAAGGATGGGAAAAGATTTTCCACGCAAGTTGTAACCAAGAGAAAACAGGGGTAGCTATGCTAATATTGGACAAAATAGACTTCAAATGTAAAGACATCATAAGAGACAAAGAAGGACACCATATATTAATAAAAGGAACAATTCATCAAGAAGATATAACAATCAAAAATGTATATGCTCCTAATCAAGGAGCTCCAAAGTACATGAGCCAGACATTGGCAAAACTGAAGGGAGTGATAGATGTTTCAAGAATAATAGTAGGAGACTTCAATATACCACTCTCCTCTATAGATAGAGCAACTAGACAGAAGATCAACAAGGAAATTAAGAAGTTAGACAATTTGAAAAATGAATTGGCCCTAACAGGCATATATAGGTCATTGCACTGCAAAACATAAGGATATACGTTCTTCTCTAGTGCTCATGGAAAATTCTCTAGGATAGATCATATTCTGGGGCACAAAACAGGTCTTTTTAAACTTAGAAACATTGCAATGATTCAAAACACTTTCTCTGATCACGATGGGATGAAGCTGGATCTCAATAACCACCAAAGAACAAGAACATTCACAAATATATGGAGATTAAATAACACAATCTTAAACAACCTGTGGGTCAAAGAAGAAATTGCTGGAGAAATCAGTAGCGA
The DNA here is from genome assembly GCA_004026745.1 of Myrmecophaga tridactyla. Lineage (NCBI taxonomy): Eukaryota > Metazoa > Chordata > Mammalia > Pilosa > Myrmecophagidae > Myrmecophaga > Myrmecophaga tridactyla. Next base: position 70,202 of record PVIY010006569.1, on the reverse strand, counting down.
TGTGAAGATGAATGAAAATGAGAATACAACTTATCAGAACTTATAGGATGTGGCAAAGGTTGTGCTGAGAGGGAAATTTATTGCCCTTCTATATTAAAAAACAAGAAAGAACAAAAATCAAGGACTTAACTGCTTACCTAGAGAACTTGAGAAAGAAGGGTGAACTAACCCAAAAGCAAATAGAAGAAGAGAAATAACAAAGACTAAAGCAGAGTTAAATGAATGGAGGAACAAAAGAACAATAGAAAGAATCAATAAAACTTAACTCAATTTTATGAAGCTATTATCATTTTAATACCCAAACTGGGTAAAGATACTATAAGAAAGGAAAACTACAGTCCAATCTCCCTAATGAACATAGATGCAAAAATTCTCAACAAAATATTAGCAAATCAAATTCAATAGCACATTAAAAGAATTATACACCACGACCAGGTGGGGTTTATACCAAGAATGCAAAGATGGTTCAACACAAGAAAATCAGCTACTGTACTATAGCACGTTAAAAATCAAAAGGGAAAAAATCACAGAACCATCTCGATTGATGCTGAAAAAACATTCAACATTCTTTTCTGATAAAAACACTCCAAAAGATAGGAAACAAAGGTAGATACACCTTGATATGAAAAAGAAAATATATGAACAAACGATAGCCAGCATTGTACTCAATGTAGAAAGACTGGAAGCTTTCTCCTAAGACCAGGTACAAGACAAGGATGCCCACACTGTCACTACTATTATTCAACAGTGTGTTAGAAGTTCTAGTTAGAGCAATCAGGCAGGACAAAGAAATAAAAGGCATCCAAATTGGAAAGGAAGAAGTAAAACTTTTATTATTTGCAGATGACATGGAAAATCCTGAGAAAGTTACTTGAGCTAATAAACAAATTCATCAAAGTGGCAGGACATAAAATTAGTGTACAAAAATCAGTAACATTTCTATACACAAGCAATGACCTAGCGGAGGAGTCAGTTAAGGAAAAATTCCCATTCAAAATAGCAACTAAAAGAATCAAATACTTGGGAATGAACTTAGCTAGGGATGTAAAGGACTCGTACACAGAAAACTACATAACATTGTTAAAAGAAATCAAAGGAGATCTAAACAGATGGAGAGACATTCCCTGCTCATGGATAGGAAGGCTAAATATAGTTAAGATGTCAATTCTCCCCAAATTGATCAGATTCAACACAGTTTCAATCCAAATTCCAACAACCTACTTTGAAGATTTGGAAAAGCTAACAACCAAATTTATCTCAAAGGAAAAGAGACTCCAAATAGCTAAAAGTATCCTTAAAAAGAAGAACAAAGTAGGAGGATTAACACTCACTGACTTTAAAACCTATTATAAAGCCACAGTGGTCAAAACAGCATGGTACTGGCACAACGATAGAAGCATTGACCAATGGAATCAAATTGAGAGTGCAGAAATAGACCACCAAATCTATGGTCAACTGATTTTTGACAAGGTCCCCAAATCCTCTGAACTGGGACAAAATAGTCTTTTCAATAATTGGGCATGGAAGAACTGGATATCAATAACCAAGAGAATGAAAGAAGACCCCTATCTTACACCCTACACAAAAATTAACTCAAAGTGAATCAACCACCTAAATATAAGAACTAGCACAATAAAGCTTCTAGAAGAAAATGTAGGGAAACATCTTCAAGACCTGGTAATAGGAGATAGCTTCCGAAACTTTACACCCAAAGCATGAGCAACAAAAGAAAAAATAGATAAATGGGAACTCCTCAAAATCAAATGCTTCTGTACCTCAAAAGACTTTGTCAAAAAAGGTGAAGCAGCAGCCAACTCAATGGGACAAAATAATTGGAAATCACATATCAGACAAAGGTTTGATTTCCTGTATATACAAAGAAATCATATGTGGGACATGACATCTAGGGGTGAAAGTCTCCCTGGCAATGTGGGAGATGACTCCCAGGAATGAATCCAGACCTGGCACCATGGGATCAACAATTATTTCCTAACCAAAAGGGGGAAAAGAAGTATAATTAATAAAGTATCAGTGGCAGAGAGAGTTCAAATAGAGTCAAGAAGCTATGCTGGAGGTTGCTGTTACACAACTTCAGGTAGACCTTGCTACCTATCATAACCTGCCAACCCCCAACCAGGACCATTCCAGCCAATCCTAAAGAACACCTGGGGACATATACAAGATTCCACAAGTGTTCCAGGAACTAAATTTGAAATTTGAAAAGAATAAAAAAACAAATTATGGAATGAAATGTACAATAGAAGAAATGACAAATACACAAAAGTGTACAATTAAAGTCTTCAAATATATTCATAGAATTGTGCATTTATCACTACAATCACCACACTTTAGATGGACTGTATGGTATATTAACTTATCTCAATAAAAACTGATTTGAAAAAATACATGAGGCATATGAGAACAGATTTGAATAGGCAGAAGAAAGAAATAGTGAACTAGAAGACAGGACAATCAAAATCTTACATACAGAAGAACAGATATGGAAAGAATAAGCAGCATCTAAAGGACTTGAATAACAGCATAAAATACACAAACATGTATTATGGGTGTCCTAGAAGGAGAAGAGAAGGGAAAGGGGGCAGAAAGAATATTTGAGGAAACAATGGGTAAAAACTTCCCAACTCTTATGAAAGATATAAATATATATTTATTCAAGAACAGCAATGTACTTCAAACAGAATAAATCCTAATAGACCTACCCCAAGATACATACCAATCAGAATGTCAAATGCCAAAGACAGACAGAATTCTGAAAGTGGCAAGAAGAAAAGCAATTCATCACATACAACAGAAACACAATAAGACTAAGTATTGATTTCTCATCAGAAACCACAGAGGTAAGAAGATTGTTCTATGATATATTAAAGATACTGATAAAGAATTACTGCCAGCCAAAAATTCATCCAGAAAAAAAATGAGGGAGAGTTTCAAATATTCACAAACAGAAAACAAGAGACTGTCAACAAGAGACCTGCCCCACGAGAAAAATGATAGAGAAGACAAAACCAAAAGTTGGATTTTTGAAATGACCAATAGCAAAACTTTAACCAGAATTGCAAAGAAAAAGATAGAGAAGACATTGCTAAGACCAGGATGCAATTGGGGGCATTATTACCAACCTTAGAGAAATAATAAGGATTATAAAAGGCATCATGGTCAAGCTCATGTGTCAACTTGTTCAGGTGGCAGTGCCCAGTTGTCTGGTAGGGCAAGCGCTGGCCTGCCTGTTGTTATGAGGACATTTCATGGACTTAAATCATGACCATGTTAGGATCATGGGGTGTGTCTTCTGCAATGAATGATGCTTAATCTAATCACCTGAAGGCTTTTAAAAGGAGGACTCAGAAGAGACAATCACTCTTCCTGATTCCGCCAGCCAGCCTCTCCTGAGAGCGTTCATTAAGGACCTTCATTTGAGCTGCCAGCTCATGGCCTGCCCTACAGAATCTTGGACTCTTACAGCCCCATGGTCACTTAAGACACTTTTATAAATTTTATATTTACAGATATCTCCTGTTGATTCTGTTTCTCTAGAGAACCCTAACTAATATAGAAGGGTACTATGAACAATTATATGCCAACAGATTAGAAAACCTGGAAAAATTGGACAAATTTCTTGAAACAGACAACCCAATCTGATGCAAGAAGAAACAGAAAATCTCAACAGACCTAGAATAAGTAAAGAGATTGACTCAGAAGTTCAAAAATTTGCTAAGAAAGAAAAATCCAGGACCAGTTTATTTCACAGCTGAATTTTATCAAACATTTAAAGAAGAGTCAATACCAATACTGCTCAAACTCTTCCAAAAAATTGAAGAGGAAATTATTTCCAACACTACTCTGATTCAAAAGCCAGATAATACTGCACAAAAAATAAGATTACAGATGCAAAAATCCTCAACAAAATATTAGCAAATAAATCCAACAGCACATTAAAAAAACTTACACCATGGGGAAGGTGATTTGTCTCAGGTATGCAAGGGTGGTTCAACATAAGAAAATTAATGTAATATGCCATATTAATAGAACAAAGGACAAAAGTTCACATGATCTTCTCAACTAAAATCAGGAATGAAAAGGCATTTGAGAAAAATCTAGTGCCCTTTCTTGATAAAAACACATAGGCAACTAGTAATAGAAAGGAAAGTTCTCACCATAAGGGGCATTTATAAAAAACTCACAGCTAACATGATACTCAATGGTGAAAAACTGAAAGCTTTCACCCTAACACCAGGAACAAGACAAGGATGCCCTCTAGTACCATTGTACCACTACCATTGTTATTCAACATTGTGCTGGAAGTTCTAGCTGAGAAATCAGGAAAGAGAAAGAAATGAAAGCATTCAAACTGGAAAGCAAGAAGTCCCACTATTCCAATTGCAGATGACATGATTTTATACATAGAACATCCCAAAGAATCCACAAAAAAATTACTAAAATTAATGAATGAATTCATCAAAGTTGCAGGATAAAAGATAAATATGAAGAAGTCAGTTGGGTCCTATACATCAGTAATGAACAACATGAAAAGGAAATCAGGAAAACAATTCCATTTTATAATTGCATCTAAGAGAACCAAATAACTGGAATAAATTTAACCAAGGAAGTGAAAGATCTGTACACTAAAAACTATAAAATATTGCTGAAATAAATTAAAGACGACCTAAATAAATGGAAAGACATCCCTGCTCATTGACTGGAAGACAGTTTTGTTAAGATATCATTATTGCCTAAAACAATCTACAATTTCAATGCAATGGAAATGCTTATCCTCAAATTCATATGGAATTGCAAGAGACCCCAAATAACCAAAACAATGTTGAAAAAGAACAATGTTAGAGGATTTATACTTCCTGATTTCAAAACTTCTCAAACCTACAGTAGTTAAAACCATGTGGTACTGGCATAAAGACAGACATATAGACCAATGGGATAGAATTGAATCCAGAGATAAATCTACACATTTATGGCTAGTTGGTTTTCAACAAGGGTTCCGAGTCCATTCAATGGGGAAAGAATAGCTTATTCAACAAATGTTTCTTGGATAACTGAAAACCCACATGCAAAAGAATCACTGTGGACTCCTTCCTCTCACCATATACAAAAATTAACTCAAAATGGACCAAATACTAAATATAAAAGCTAATACTATAAACTCTTACAGGAAAAGAGGGGAATATCTTCAGGACCTTATAGTAGGCAATGGGTTTTTAGATTTTATACCAAAAGTACATGAATCAAAAAAAAAATAGTTAAAATGGACTTAATCAGAAATTAAGAACTTTTTACAAAGAACATTATCAAGAAAGTAAAAGAACAGCCTATAGAATAGGAGAAAATATTAGGAAGTCACGTATCTGATAAGGGTTTAACATCCAGAATATATAAAGAACTCCTACAACTCAAAAATAAGAAAGATAAAAAAAAAAAACTATTTTTAAAATAGGCCAAGATTAAGGTTGGCTAAGATTTTTATAGTTTTATAAGATTTTTAATAGTTTTCTTATCAGATGTATCTTCATGCAAAACAAAAATTTGGTTTTCACTCTGTTAAAACAACGTTTTCTTGGATTGTTTGCTCTTAGTGAGAAGTTATAGAAGGTTTCTAAGCCCCTGAGTAAGCTGCCTAGATGACAGATTCTATGTTTCAGACCAACATACTTATTGATACGTACACTGACCATCTCCTTATTGCTTCAGACAATGTCTCCTCACTTAAAAAACAATTATGTCCTTTTAAAATCATGTTAACTCCTCTATTTACTTTCAAACTTTTATGTCACCTTGATTAAATAAAGAACAACAACAAAAATGGGCCAAGAATTTTAATAGACATTTTTCTAAAGAAGATATTTAAATGGCCAACAATTATGTGGGAAAAAAAATGCTACGCATCATTTAGCCATTAGAGAAATGCAAATAAAAACTACAATGAGGTATTACTTCACACCTATTAGGATGTTTTTTGAAAAACTGAAAGCATGTCAGTGAATATGTGGAGAAATAAAGCACACTTGTACATTTTAATGGAAATAAAAAATGGTGCAGCCACTGTAGAAAAGTCTGACAGTTCCTCAGAAAGTTCAACACAAAATTATATGAACAGCAACTCCTCTCCTAGGTTTATGCCCAAAGAACTGAATACAGATATTTGTACACCAATATTCATCATAGTGTTATTCACAATAGCTAAAAAGTGGAAGCAACCCAAATATCCATCAACAGATGATTGGTTAACAAAATGTGGTATATCTATACAATGGAATATTATTCAGTCATAAAAGGAAGTAAAGTGCAGTATATACAACATGGATGAACTTTAAAAACATAAATAAGCCAGACACACTAAGGCAAAGATTGTCTGATTCCTCTTATAATAATTAAAATAAGGAAATTCATGGAAACAAAACAAAATATTGGTTACCAGATGTTTCAGTTTTCTAATGCTGCTGGAATTTAATATACCAGAAATGAATTGGCTTTTACAAAGAGCATTTATTAGGTTACAAATGAGGTTACAAAGGCCATGGAGACATCCAAATTAAGGCATCAACAAGAGGATATCTTCACTTAAGAAGGGCCAATCATATCCAGGGTTTCTCTGTCACATGGGAAGGCACACAGCTCTGTCTGCTGGCCCTTTGCTCCCAGGTTTTGTTGCTTTCCACTCCTAAATCCAGTGGGTCCTCACTTAACTTCTCTGGGACCAACTCTGGATTTCACCTCTTAGTTTAGCATCTCCAAATGTCTGTGTCTGGCTTCAATTCTCAATTCAATTCAATTCAAACCTACCTTCAATGGATGGGTTCACAGCTCCATGGAAATAATCTAATCGAAAGGTCCCACCCAAAAATAGGTCTGCTCCCATAAGATTGGATTAGGATTAAAAGAACATGGCTTTTGGGGGGTACATAACAGTTTCAAACCAGCACACTAGATGTTTTGGTTTGCTAAGGCTGGTGAAATGCAATATACCAGAAAATTGGATGGCTTTTACAACGGAGATTTATTCATTTGAAAATTTACAGGTCTTAGGCCATGAAAATGTCCAAGTTAAGGAATCAAGAGAAAGATACCTTCTCTGAAGAAAGGCTACTGGCATCCAGGGTTCCTTTGTCACATGAAAAGTCACATGGGCAGTTTCTGCTGGTCCTTTTTCCCTCTGAATGCTCATAAAATATCTCTGGGTTTTTCTCTTATCCTTATAAAGGACCCCACTAAAAGGATTAAGACCTACCTTGAATGGGCTGGGTCACATCTCAACTGAACCAAAAGGTCCCACTCACAATAGGTCTGCACTCCCCCAGGATGGATTAAAAGAACATAGCCTATTCTGAGGTACATAACTTCAAACCAGCACAATAGAGATGTGAGAAGGAGAGAAAGGGGATTTATTGCTAAATGGGTATGAGTTGTTTTGGGGGGATGATGAACATTATATAGAAATAGTGGTAAAAGTACATAGTATTGTTAACATACTTAATATCAACAAATTGTCCATATAAAGTGTTTTTGTTTTTTTTTAAACCACAAATTTAGAAACCTCCCAGAGGAAGAGTTTCAGTCATCAAGGTGGTAGAGGGAACCACTTCAGAGTGCCATCCTCTGACATAAGTTTTAAACAATGAAGAATTGGCATAACAATCTTTTTCAAAGCGCAAAAAACAGCTAAAGTGTTGCACTAACTGAGCAAGTGCTACATCAATAAAAAAAAAAACACAAGTTAAAAATGGTAGGGGTTTTGTGGCACCCTAGCTGGCCACTACTTCATTCCCTCACCAACTTGGCATGGAACCAGTCCATGCCTCTAGTGAATGTCCTTATTTCAGTTCTGAAGGGAGCAGATTAACTCTCATGCACATACTTGGAGCATTATGTCTTGGCAATCTGGGGTTGGTCTGAAGGACTGAAAAGGACACTTACCACAAGGTCAACATCCCACAACATGCCCTGTGTTTCTAGAAGGCAACTCACAGTGTTGTCCCATAGAACACTGTGGGAGAACAGTCAAACTGCAGCTGCCTGGGGGAAAGTATTGTTGGCTTTTTTACATATAGTGAAGTGCCTGGGACAATGAGAAAATACTGTTTCCTAGGGAAAGGAGAAATTCACAACCATGTAAATGGGGGGATAGGGCTATATGTACATGCCCAGGACATGATGTATGCACAGAAAAGAGCAAGTACACTTGTGCTTTGAATTATTCTTTAAACTTATTGTTAAGAGACCGAAAGTCTGAAGGAGAACAATTGCACAGGCCAATGTACAAAGCCTGAGAAATGGGAGTAGGTGGGTGGGGGGTGTTCTCTGTTTGTCTTTGGTGAGCTCCAGGCATTCAAGAAAATTTCAGTCATAATACTATTTGGATAGAAGCTTAAGGAATAGACACCTTAGTGTCTAGATTTCAGAGATAACACATTAAAATATCAAAATATCCAGATTGCAACATAACATTACAAAACATGTGAAATAAGACATGATGGCTTGTGCAAAGAAGTAGGATAAAGAATTAAAAACTAGCAATGAGGAAAACCAGAGGTTGGACATACCAGACAAAGACTCTTAAAAAATGGTTTTAAATACAATCAAAGAGCTAAAGAAGAACAGGGACAAACAATTTAAGAAAAATCAGAAAAGTGATATCATCTATTATGATCATCATCAATACAGATATAGAAATCATGAAAAGGAAACAAACAGAGCTGAAGGCCACACTATTTGAAATAGAAAACTCCCTACAAGTGTTCAAAAGCAGATTGGAACTGGCAGAGGGAAGAACTTGAAGATAAGACAATTGAAATCATTCAGTCTGAGGATCAGAGAGGAAAAAAAGAATGAATAAAATGAAAATTAAAAAATGGAAAAAAGTTAACAGAGCCTGAGAGACTTGTAGGGCTCCATCAAACAAACCAATATATATGCCGTGGGAGTCAAGAAAGGAGAAGAAAAAGAGAAAGGGGCAGAACGAATATTTGAAGAAATAACAGCTGAAACATCCCGAATTTAAGGAAAAACATAAATATACACATGCAAGAAGTTTGACAAACTCCAAATAGGATAACCCCAAATAGGCCCACATGAAGGCATATAGTAATAAAACTCCCGAATGTGAAATAGAGAGTTCTGAAAGCCACATGAGTGAATTTATCTGTCATATATAAGGAAGCCTTAATAAAGCTAAGTTCTGATTTCTCATTGGAAAGCATGGAAGCCAGAAGGCAATGGGAATTTAGACTTACAGTGCGAAAGCACACACACACACACAATGCCAACCAAATTTCTCTATCTGGCAAAACTGTCTTTAAAACTGAGGGAGAGATTAAGACATTCTCAGATTAACAAAATAGGAGGGAATTTGTCACCACTAGACTAGCCCAACAAGAAATGTGAAAGGGATTTCTTCAGGTTGAAAGGAAAGGACACTAGATAATAGATTAGGGTTGCATGAAGAAGTAAAGATCTCCAGTGAAGGTAAGGATAAGTAAATATAAATGCCAGTATTATTGTATTTTTGGTTTTTAACCCTGTGTTTTGTTTTCTATAGGACTAAAATGAAAATGCATAAAAAAGATGAATCAGTGATTTTGGACTAATAATGTATAAACACATAATTTGATAAGATCTACATAGGTGTTGACATAACCAACATAGCAATGTAAACATTCCTTGACCAAACCTCCCCAGAAATTTAGTGAATAAAAGGTCAGTTCTGGAGGATGGTAGAGATTGGAGAATGACTCCACAGATACTGAATCAAAGAAACAGAAAAATCTCATGTAGGAAAAGTCCATCCTGGACCACTGGTCAGTTCCTGTTTCTCATCCTTCACTCAGTCACACGCAGCTCAGCAGCCATGCAGAGGCAACATGGGTCCAGGTTCCTTTTATTGTGGCCAGGGGTTGTAGACTGAATCACAGCAGAGAGTTAGAACTCCACAAATATTCAGGCATAGGAACCTAAGTCTGTGGAGATCCAGAGTGGAACATGAGCTGCTGAGGAAGGGTGCACAAAAAGGGCTCTGGGTGGGGAGGGGGAACCATAGAAAGACTGGTGAGAACTATTATGACCAATCCAGTGTCAGTCAGTTGGAGCGCCTAAGGCCAAAATGGACTTATCCAAAGTGACCCACCTTTCTGGATGGACCCCATCAGCCTTGCTGCAGTGGGATACCCTAATTGAGAAGAACCTAGAGGCAGGAAAGTCTCACAGAGAAAAAATGGCAGGGGGTAGTTAAATGGAACTGCTGTAAGATAGGATGGGATCCAGAACTGAAAAGTATAAGGAAAACAGGCACTGAGTGAGGGAGAGAAATTGAACAAACCATAGGAGCTGGGGAGAAAAGTCTGCACAAAAACAAACAGAAAAGATCAAAATTTCCAGAGAAGGAAGAGTGAAAAGGAAGATCCCTCCTGGAGGTAAAACAATTGCACAAAAAGGTGCAATGGTAAAAATTGAAACGCATATTCAGGCCAAGAATCAGACAAAGAAGAACTGAAAAAATCTAAACAGTATATATTTGAGCTACACTAACGGTCTAGAATAAGTTAGAACAAGCATCAAAGATCCCTAGCACAGAGCCAATGATGCTGAGATCCTGGACTAGAGGGATAAATGGGCCTTCAGAATTGTGATGGTTTAAAGACTTTATGGACCGCAGAAAATCATGGTTTTAAAGCTAATCCATTCCTGTGAATATAGTCCTGTTGTGGGTGGGACCCTTTGATTAGATTATTTCAGTTGGGCATGTTGCCAATGTATTTTAATCTTCTTACTAGAGTCTTATATAAGAGGATGAAAGATAGAGAAAGAACAGAATCAGAGAGAAACACACAGAAGACAGAGAAAAAAATCACACAGATGCTGAGACAGAAAGTCACAGATGAAGAAGCCCAAAACTGAAAGCAACAAAACCTGGGAAAGAAGAGAGAGACTAGCAGATCCACCATGTGCCTTGCCATGTGATAGAGGAGCTGAGGATTGCTGGTAGCCAGTCTTCAGGAAGTACGCGTGGTCTTGACAATGTCCTGATTTGGACATTTTCATGGCCTCATAACTGTAAGCTCGTAAATTAATAAATGCTCATTGTAAAAACCAACTCATTTCTGGTATATTACATTTCACCAAATTTAGCAAACTAAAAAAACAAGAGTTAACACATGAAGAGAATCAGATGTCTAGAAATCAGCAAAAAAAAAAAAAAACACAAAACATACTAAGAAACAGGAAGATATGGTCTAGTCAGTGGAACATATTAAAGCTTTAGAGGAGACTCAGAAGTTGGAGCAACTAATCAAAGATATTAAAATAAATCTCCTAAGTCAATTCAAGGAGATGAGGTAAAATATGCATAAAGAGATAAAGGAGAAGGATGCATGGGTGGTTCAGTGGTAGAATGCTTGCCTGCCATGCAGGAAACCCAGGTTTGTTTTCTGGCCCATGCACCCCCCCCCCAAAAAAAAAAAATAAGATAAAGGATATTAAGTAGACAATGTCTGAACATAAAGAAGAATTTGAAAGAATACAAAGAAACATAACAGAAATTATGGTGATAAAAGGTTCAGCAATAAAGATTAAAAACATAGTAGAGGCAAAAATCAAGATTTGAGCAGGCAGAAGAAAGAATCAGTGAGCTAGAAGACAAGACAATCAAAATCTTATAGACGGAATAACAGAAAGAGAAAAGAATAGAAAATATTGAGCAGTGTCTCAGGGATTTGAATGATGGCATGAAGCACACAAACTTACATATCATGGTGTCCAGAAGGAGAAAAGAAGGGAAAAGGGGAAGGATATTTAAGGAAATAATGGATGAGAACACCCCAACTTTTATGAAAGACATAAATATATATGCCCAAGAAGTACAACATACTCCAAATAGACACATAATGATCAGAATGACAGATGTCAGAGATGAAGAGAGAATCCTGAAAATGGCAAGAGAAAAGTGATTAGTCACATACAAGTGATCCTTGATAAGACTAAATGCCAATTTCTCACCAGAAACCATGAAGGCAAGACATTTGGGGTATGATATAGTTAAGATACTAAAAAAAATTGACAGCCAAAAATTCTTTATCTTACAAAACAGTATTTCAAAAACAAGAGAGTTTAAATTATTCATTAATAAACTGAAACTGAAAGTGTTTGTCAACAAAAAATTACTAGGGGGAGTTTGATTAAAAGAGAAAGACAGTAGCAAGTAGCTAAGAGAAGTGTAAAGAAATGAAAGTGATCATTTATTAAGGGTAACTAAAAGGGCAAATGCAAAATTCAATAGTACTGTATTCTCAATATACAGCTCCACTCTAATTCATATAAGAATCAGGATACAATTTAATAAGAAAAAGGCATATTTCCTGATAATGGACATGCAAAATATAAGGCAGCAAAATGGGACAAAAACAACATACAGAGGAGAAACAGCTGCAGAACACGAATACTACTGAAGATAAGTTGGTATTTTTTCAAATTGGTAGATCATAGATGTGAGTTGTGTGATATAAACCCAAGGTTAACCACAAAGGAAGTATTTTTAAAATATACCAAAACTGAAATGATAAAGTGATCTATATCACAAAAGATCAACTTTACAGAAAAGGAGGTTGCAATAGGGAAAAGAGAATCAAAAAAAAAGATATAACATATAAAAACCAAAAGACCAAATGTCTGAAGGACTGCCTTTAAAGTAATAACTCTGAATGTTAATAGATTAAACTTCCCAAAAGACACAGGCTGGCAGAACAGATTTTAAAAAAGCATGATCCAACTATATGTTGTTTACAAGAGACTCACCTTAGACTCAAGGACACAAATAGGTTGAAAATGAAAGAATAGAAAAAGATATTCCATGGAAATAGTAACCAGAGAAAGAGCTGGGGTAGCTATACTGGTATTGGACAAAATAGATTTTAAATCAAAAGCTATTATAAAAGATAAAGAAGAACACCATACATATAAAAGGGGCAATCCACCAAGAAGAAATAACTATCATGAATATTTATGTACCTAACTATGGTGTCCCAACATATATGAGGCAAACGCTGACAGAACTGATGGGAGAAATAGACACCCCTACAATTAATAGTTGTAGACTTCATTACATCACTCTCACCAACAGACAGAACATATACACAGAAAAACAATGAGGAAACAGAGAACCTGAATAATGTGATAAATCAATTAGACTTAACAGACATATACAGAACATTGCAACCCAAACAACATGATATATATACCATCTCCTCAAGTTTTCATGGATCATTCTCCAGGATAGACCATATGTTAGGTCACAAAACAGGTCTCAATAAATTTAGAAAGACTGAAATCACACAAAGTATCTTCTCTGACAATAATGGAATGAATTTGGAAATCAATAGCAGGCAGAAAAATCCACAAATATAAGGAAGCTAAATAACACTCTCTTAAACAATCAGTGGGTCTAAGAAGAAATTGCAAGGGAAACCAGTAAATATCTTGGGTGAATGAAAATGAGAACACAGTACATCAAAACTTATGGGATGCAGAGAAGGTTGTGCTGAGAGGGAAATCTAAAGCCCTAAATGTCTACATTAAAAAGGAAGAAAGAGTTAAAATCAAAGACATAACTGTATGCCTCAGAGATGTGTGGAGTCAAGGAGCTAGAAGAGAACAGAAAACTAATCTCAAAAGAAGCAGAAGGAAAGAAATAAAAATTAGAGCAGAAATAAATAAAATTGAAGACAAAAAAAAAGATAAAAATAAACAAAACCAAAAGTTGTCTCTTTGAGAAGATCAGTAAAATTGACAAACAGCTAGACTGACAAAGAAAAAAAGAGAGGCGACACAAATAAAATGAGGATGGCCATTACTACTGACCCCACAGAAATAAAGGGATCACAAGAGGATATTATGAACAATGATAATACAACAAATTAGATAACCTAGAGGAAATGGATGAATTCCCAGAAACACACAAACAACCGACACTGACTACAAGAAATAGAAGAGGAAGCAGGGCAAGATGGCCACATAGGCAGGCATGAGATTTAGTTAGTCCTCTAGGGCGGACAGTAAATAGCCAGGAACTGTCTGGAACAAAGGTTTGAAAGACTTCCATGATCAGAAGCACACTGTACACCAGCCTGGAAGAGGTGGGAGAGCCCAAATCACAGCACGGAACTGTAAGTAAACTTCTATGTGGCGGAAGTGGGTGCCCCTCCCCCAGCGGAAAGCAGTTCATCTTGGAGTCTCGCCTCAATGGGAAACAGTATTAGGAGCAAGGGATACAGACCTCAACCAAGCTCCAATTGCAGATTTTATTAACAAATATGAACTGCTGAATACAAGCTTTGAGCACAGATAAATCTACAGGGCAAACAGGAGAGAAACCAGGAGGTTTCTCCACAACAGAGAAGAGACAGGGCTGATGAAAAACAAACAGAAGCTTTTGGAGCTGGCTGAGCTCAGATAATGGAACAGTGCTCAGCCAAGAAAAGGGGCAGATGGAGCCAGGTACCAACCCTGGCTATTGACTGACAACCATAGGGGACTGGGGACTTTTTTCCTCCCCACCTTCTTTTAAGCAACCCACTAAGGAAAGTATAGGCATTCTCAGTTTTCAGCCCTGCCCAAGGCAAGGGAGGACCTAAGGAATGCCTAAGAGGCAAATTAGCTAATGAGGTGGAAGAGATAATTCCTTAAAGGGTGTATGTTCCCTAAGAAAAGGTGGGGGGGACAAGACCCAAAACAAGTGGCACTTCTCTTTCAGAGAATTAAGACCCCAGGGGCAAAAGAAGCTCATAGAGGGTGGGCCACAGTGGCCCAGCAGACAGAGTTCTTGCCTGCCATGCCGGAGACCTGGGTTCTATTCCTAGTGCCTGCCCATGCAAAAAAAAAAAAAGAAAAAAGAAAGGTCGTAGAGAAAAAGCCCCCAGAGAAGCTGAGAAGCAGCCACTGAAACCAGAAGCTGAAGCAAAGAAACTTTGGAGAGAAAGACCAGCAGATACCAGCTATGTGCCTCCTCATGTGACAGAGGTGTCCCAGATGCCAGCAGCCTATCTTCCAATAAGGTATCAACCTGGTGATGCTTTAATTGGGACATTTTCATGGCCCAAGAGCTGTAAATTCCCTTCTGAAAGCACAGGTTCAGAACGCCCATTTTCAGTATTGAGAAACTGAGAATCATGGTTGCTGACTGGTGGAAAACAAAGCTTTGACTAAAGGCCAGGCCCCTTGGGTCCAGAGCCTGTGAACTGTCCAGCTTTTGCTGCCACCTGGTGACATGGCGGCATGGGCTAGGGGCAACATGGGCACATCTCCATGGCAGTATGATGGTCACGCAGCAGCTCCCGCATCAGTCTGCAGTCTGGGTAAGCAAGAGGCCCTTGTCCCAGAGACACTTGAGGACCCAGAGTGGGCCATTCTCACTGATCCCAGGAGAACATCTGGGAAGCTCCTGGGAAGATGGTACCAGTCCTAGGCAGAGGTTTCACTCCCCTGCCTCTGTTTCCCCTTCTGCTTCTGTCCTCCCATTTCGGTTCTGTCATCAGCACCAGAGACAGAGGCTGAGATGGTCACTGTAGGGACATTGCCAAAATTTGTTGGGGAACCTGTGAGAAAGGCTGACTTGCCCCTTGGTGGCAGGACTGAAACCCATCCCAAAGCTGGAAAGGGGGGCTGCTTAACAGACCTGCAAGTTTTCCAGCCTGCAGGGAACACGGAGCTGAAAAGCAGCCCTCCCCCCATAAAAAAGTGGGAGGACAAGACTCAGCACAAGCTGTGGCTGTTATTTAGAGAATTCAGACCCCGGAACTGGAAATTAGATATGGTTTAAGCCCACCTTCAGCCTCAGACTGTCTCAGCCATGCCTCTAACAGGGACAGGGTCTGCTGAGAATTAAAAATTCCATGACACTTTACACTGGTGGGGAGCAGTGAGCTGACAAGTGCTATCTCCTGGACACGACAGAAAAAGAACAGAAGTAAGAGGCTTTACAGAAAAGACAGGCACCCACCTGGGTCTCATTCTCATGGAACCTTGATAAATAAATAAATAAATAAATAAATAAATATATATATATATATATATATATATATATATATAGAGAGAGAGAGAGAGAGAGAGAGAGAGAGGCAAAATAAAAAAATAATACAAATAGCATATCAATTGTCCCTGAGAAGGAAGAAAGAAGAGAAAGCTTTCTTCTGGGAGTGAAACAACAGTACACATACACACAAAAGGGTAACCTCAAAAAGCTTCCATATAGCAGGGAAAGAGCTAGAAAAATGAGACCTGAAAAATTCTGATCAGTTAAACAGAAGCTATGCCAGAAGTCTTTGAACTGACTGTCAAAGAACAGATAGAGAAAATAGCCAACCAACAAGACAATCATAGGCAAAAGGGGGAAAATGACCTCCAAAATAAACTAATAAAGAAAATCAGAAATCTGGACATCAGCAAAAAATCACAACTTATACTAGGAAGCACAAAGATATGGCCTAGTCAGAGGAACAGACTAACACTTCAACTGAGATGCAGGAGTTGAAACAACTAATTACAGATGTTCAAACAAGAATGCTAAATCAACTCAAGGGGGTGAAGGAAAGTGTGGCAAAAGAGCTGAAGGATATAAAGAAGATGCTGGGTGACCATTCAGAACTTGAAAGCTTGTGAAAACAAATGGCAAAACTTATGGGAAGGAAAGGTACAACATAAGAGATGAAAAACACAATGGAGACATACAATACCAGATTTGAAGATCAGAAGAAAGGACTAGTGAACTAGAGGACAGGACATATGAAATCCTACACACAAAACAACAGATAGATAATAGAATGGAAAAGTATCAGCAGGGTCTCAGGAAACTGAATGACAACATGAAGCTCACAAATACACATTATGTGTGTCTCAAAAGGAAAAGAAAAGGGAAAAGGGGCAGAAGGAATATTAGAGGAAATAATCACGGAAAATTTCCCAATTCTTATGAAAGACATAAAATTACAAGTCCAAGAAGCACAGCATAGCCCAAACAGAATAGATCCATGTAGACTTATGACAAGACACAGATTAGATTGTCAAATGTCAAAGACAAAGGGAATTCTGAAAGCATCAAGAGAAAAGCAATCCATTACATAAAAAGGAAGCATGATAAGACTAAGTGCAGATTTCTCAATGGAAACCATGGAGGTGAGAAGACAGCGGTACGATATATTTTAGATACTGAAAGAGAAAAACTGCCAACCTAGTAATTCTATATCTTGCAAAACTGTCCTTCAAAAATGAGGGGGAATTTAAAATATTTACTGGTAAACAGACACAGAGAGTTCATGAAAAAGAGAGCTGCTTTACAAGAAATACTAAATAGGGTGCTACAGGCAGAAAGGAAAAGACAGGAAAGAGAAGTTTGGAAAAGAGTGTAGAAATGAAGTTTATTAGTAAGCATAACCAACAATGTAAAAAGAAATGAAAAAATTAAGATATTACACATAATATACAAAAGACAAAATGGTTGAAGACAGTACTGCCTTTACAGTAATTTAGACATTAAATGCTAATGATTAATTTCCCCAATCAAAAGACAGATTGGCAGAATGGATTTTAAAACAGAATCCATTTATATGCTGTTATAAGAGACTCTCTTTATTTTTTTTTATTATTATTATTTTTTTTAATTTGCATATGGGCAGGAGGCACCAGGGATCGAACTCCAGACCTCCAGCACGGCAGGTCGGAGCTCTGGCTACTGAGCCACGGCAGCCGCCCAAGAGACTCTCTTTAGACTTAAGGACAAAAATAGGTTGAAAGTGAAAGGTTGTAATATTAGCTGTACTATATATTAGCTATAATAATATCAGAAAAATTAGGCTTCAAATGTAAAGCAATTAAAAGAGACAAAGAAGGGCAATATTAATAAAAGGGACAATTCATCAAGAAGACATAACAATCATGAATATTTATGCATCAAGCCGGAGTGCCACAAATTACATGAGGAAAACACTGATACCACTGAATGGAGAATTAGATAGTTCTACAATAATAGTTGGAGACTTTAATACACCACTTTCATCAATGAATAGAAAATTTAGACAAATGAACAATAAAGAAACAGGGATATTGAATAATATGATAAATTAACTAACCTTACTAGACATTTACAGAACATTTTACCCCACAACAGTAGGATATACATTTTCCTCAAGAGCTTATGGATCATTCTCCAGGATATACCACATGTTGGGGCACAAAGCAATTTAAAAATATCAAAACTATCCAAAACACTTTCTCAGATCATAATGCAATGAAGTTGGAAATCCATAGCAAGTGGAAAGCAGGGATACTCATGAATATATAGGAGGCTAAATAAACACTCTTAAACAACCAGTGGGTCAAGGATGAAATTACAAGAGAAATCAGTAAATATCTCGAGGCGAATGAGAATGAAAACACAACATATCAAAACTTATGGGATGTAGCAAAGGCAGTGCTAAGAGGGAAATTTACTGCCCTACACACCTATATTTTAAGAAAAAGAAAGAGCAAAAAATGAGGAATTAATCATTCACGTGGAGGAGCTAAAGAAAGAACAAATTAACCCCAAAGCAAACAGAAGGAAGAAATAATAAAGATTAGAACAGAAATAAATTAAATTGAGAACAAAAAAAAAATAAAATCAACAAAACCTAAAGTCGATTCTTTGAGAAAAATCAATAAGATCAATGGACTATTAGCTAGACTGACAAAAAAACAAAAAGAGGATGCAAATAAATAAAATCAAAAATGGGAGGGGGGACATAATTACTGACCCCGTGGAAACAAGGAAATAATGAGATGATACTATGAGCAACTTTATGCTAACAAACTAGACAACTTTAGACAAAATAGAGAACTTCCTAGAAAAGCATGAACAAACATCAACTCAAGAAGAAACAGAAGACCTTAACAAACCAATTACAGGGAAAGAGATTGAATCAGTCATCAAAAACCTCCCAAAAAAGAAAAGCCCGTGACAAGATGTCTTCACACGTGAATTCTACCAAGCATTCAAGAAAGAATTTGTACCAATCCTGCTCAAACACTTCAAAAAAATTGAAGAGAATGGAAAGTTACCTCACTCTTCCTATGAAGCCGACACTACCACAGGACCAAAGTTAGAAAAGATAGCACAAGAAAATAAAATTACAATCTCTTTAATGAATATAGATGCAAAAATCCTCAACAAAATACTTACAAATTGAATCCAGCAGTACATTAAAAGAATTACACAGCATGATCAAGTGGGTTTTATTCCAGGTATGCAAGGCTGGTGCAACACAAGAAAATCAATTAATGTAATACACCACAGGAATAAAACCTATCCAGGCACACACGCACAAAAAAAAAACCCCACAAAACATTGCTAAAGGAAATCAAGGTGGGCCTAAATAAATGGAAGGGCATACTGTGTTCATGGATTTGAAGACTAAATATAGGTAAGTTGTCAATTCTACCCAAATTGATTTATAGATTCAATGCAATACTAGTTAAAATCCCAACAATTTACTGTGCAGAAACAGAAAAACTAATAATCAAATTTATTTGCAAGTGCAGGCTGCTTCAAATAGCTAAAAACATCTTGAGAAAGCAAACACAAGGAAGTCAACTAATGTAATACATCACATCAATAAATCAAAGCAGAAAAACCACAAGATCATCTCGATTCATGCAGAAAAGGCATTGACAAAATTCAACATCCTTTCTTGATGAAAACACTTCAAAGAATGGGGAAAGAAGGAAACTTCCTCAACATGAAAAAGATCTTATATTAATACCCACAGCTAACATCATACTCAATGGGGAAAGACTGAAAGAGTTCCTGTTTAGAATGGGAACAAATCAAGAATGGGAATAAGTTAAGGTCTGTCACCATTGTTATTCGATGCTTTGCTACTAGGGCAATTAGGCTCTAGAAATAAAGGACATCCAAACTGGAAAGGAAAGAAGTAAAACTTTGACTGCTTGCAGATGGCATGATCCTATATATAAATAGAAAAATTAAAAAAAAACTAACAAAGCTACTATGTATATTAGCTACAGCTAATAGTTGAGTAGAGCAAAGTGGCAGAAAACAAGATCAACACACAAAAATCAGTAGTACTTCTATATAATAGTACTGAACAATCTGGGAAGGAAATCAAGAAAAAAATCCACTTACAATAAAAAACAAAAAAATCAAATATTTAGGAATAAATTTAACCAAGGCCACAAAAGACCTATACACAGAAATCTATAAAACATTGCTAAAAGAAAACAAGGAAGACTTAAATGAATAGAAGGATATACAGTTTTCATGGATTGGAATTAAGATATTAATTCTACCCAAACTGATTTATAGATTCAATGCAATTCCAATTAAAACCCCCAAAACTTACTTTATAGAAATAGAAAAACCAATAACCAGATTTATTTAGAAAGGCAAGGATCCCTAAATAGCTTAAAAAAAAAAATCTTGAAAGAGAGGAATAAAGTGAGACGTTTTAGCTGCCCAACTTTAAGGCATATTACAAAGCTACAGTGGTCAAAACAGCATGTTTTTGGTATAAAAATAGATATACTGACCAATGGAAAAAAATTCAGCATTCAGTAAACAGACCTTCTCATCTGCGACAACTGTCCCTCATAAGGCTGTTAAGTTAACCCAAGTCGGATAGAGCAGCCTCTTCAATAAATGGTGCTTGGAGAACTGGATATCCATATCCAAAAGAATGCGAGATGACCCTGATCTCATACCTTAGAAAAAATTAATTAAAAATCAATCAAAAACCTAAATTTTAGAGCTAAGACCATAAAACTTTTAGAAGAAAATGTAGGGAAATAACTTACAAATCTTGTGATAGGAGGTGGTTTCCTAGACCTTACACCCAAAGCATGAACAATGAAGAAAGAGATAAATGGGATCTCCTCAAAATTTAACAATTATGCATATCAAAAGACTTTGTCAGCAAAGTAAAAAGGCACGGGAGACAATATTTGGAAACCACATGTCAGATAAGGGTTTAATATCCAGAATATATAAAGAGATCTTCCTATAACTCAACAACAAAAAGACAACCCAATTCAAAAATTGGCAAAAGACATGGGCAAACACTTTTTAGAAGAGGAAATACAAATGTCTCAAAAACATGAAAAGATGCTCAACATCATTGGCTATTAGGAAAATGCAAGTCAAAACCACAGTAAGATCATTTCACACCTACTAGAATGGCCATTATCAAAAAAAAATAATAAAAAATTGCAAGTGTTGGAGAAGATGTGGAGAAAGAGGTACACTTGTTTATTGTTGGTGGAACGTAGAATGGTACAACTGCTCTAAAGACAACATGGCAGTTTCTCAGAAAGCTAAGTATAGAATTGCTATATGATCTAGCAAATCCATTACTAGGTATGTATTCAGAGGAACTGAAGGCAGGAACATAAATGGACATTGGCACACTGCTGTTTATACTGGCATTCACAATTGCCAAGATATGGAAACAGGCCAACTATCCATCCATGGATGAATGGACTAACAAACTGATATATACATATGATGGAATATTTGCTGCCTTAAGACAGAATAAAGTCATGACACATGCAACAATGTGCATGAACCTTGAGGACCTATTGAGTGAAGCAAGCCAGAAACAAAAGGTCAAATACTGTGCGGTGTCACTAATATTAACTATCTATAATGAGAAAATCCTGAGAGTTCAAGTTGGGAATAGGCTATCAGAAGATAGAAAGAGGATAGAGATTGGGCATTTGATGATGGAGTACAGAATGTTCAACAGAATTGATTGTAGAGGTTCAGAAATGGATGGCACAATACGGTATGATGTTAGCACAATACTGTAAGTCTAATGAACAAAGCTGAATGTGAGTATGGTTGAGAGAGGACAGCATGGGCATGTGTGACACTAGAATGAAAGACAGGCAATAAAAACTGGGAATGTATAACTTAACAAAATCTAGAGGGGACAACAATGGAGATTAAATCTAAAAATATAAAAAAATTTTACATGAGGGAGAAGAAATGAATGTCAACATTGCAAGGTGCTATAAATGGGAAGGCATGTGGAAAAAAATACAACTAATGCAAACTACCATCTATAGTTAACAGTAATATTCTGTAATATTATTTGATAAATTGTAGCAAAGGCAATTTACCAAATCTAAATGTCAATAAGTGGATGATATAAGGGAGGGGTATGAGATTCTTGTTATTTTTCTCTCTCTCTCTCATTTATTTTTTTTGCTTTTCTTCTTTTTTTGTGTGGAAGAAATGGAAATGTTCTCATATAGATTGTACATAGTTATGCATTCACCACCACAATCAATGACTCCCAGTATACTTACACGTAAGATGGACTATATGGTATGTGAATACTGTTTAAAAAATAACAGCAGCAAGAGGAGGCAAGGTGGTGGCTTAGTGAGGTGTGGAATCTAGTTCATCCTCCAGAGCAGCTAGCAAATAGCCAGGAACAGTACAGAACAACTGCTGGAGCCACATCAGTGACAGGACACACAGCTTATACCAGTTTGGACAAGCTGGACGGGCTGAGACCCCACAGAGAACTGTAAGTCCCCCAAGCCACGGAGGCTGGCACCCCTCCCCCATGGGCACAACAGCCCAGTTCCCTGAGGGGAAAGAAAACAGACTTTACTAGCAGCAGGGGCTTAGCTCAACCAAGCTCCAATTGCTGAATTAATTAACAAATTCTGACTACTGAAAATAGACCCTCAGCTCAGATAAACCTGGAGTAAGAGCTAAAGGTACTAGGAGTTTTTACCCTGGCAAAGAAGGGGCAGGGCTCAGGGAAAAACAAAACAAAACAAAAACAGAGGCTTTTTGAGTCAGACAGCACAAAATATTTGAAAAGGGCTGGACCCTAAAAAAGGGGGGTACATAGAGCCTGGAGATACACAGAGCAACAAGCCAACTTAAGCACTTGATTAACAAACCTGATCCACTGGGAGTGTGGCTCTGAAAAGGATTTTTTTTTTTGCTTTGTTTCTACTACTTAACAGCTCATTAGACAGAACCTCAAGGATTCTCAGGCTCTAACTACTTCAGGGAAGGGTGGAATTAAGCTTGTCTGAGAGACAAAGTGACTGGCCAGGTGAAAGGGGTTAATTCCCTGGGGGCTGTGCCTCCCCCTACCCCCCAGGAAAAAGGTGGGGCCCAGCTCAGGCGGAATCCCTACCCCCCCAGGAATTCAGGCCCAAAGGACTGGAAAATTGAAGCAATTAATGCCAATGAACAACCTCACCTTTGTCTCAACAACACCTCCAGCAGGGAGCATTCGCTGAAGTTAAAGGCACCACATCACTTTACACTGGAGGGAAGCTGCAGGCAGACAAGCACCACATACTGGGTTGGATAGAAAAAGCAGAATCTAGATGCTTCAAAGGAAAGTCTGTTAACCTGCTGGGTCTCACCCTCAGGGAAAACTGATGCAGGTGACTCTTTCTTCCTGAGAGGAGGCCAATCCAGTCTTGGAAAACCTGACTGGGGTCTATAATATCTGAGGAGACCTTCATAAGAAAAAAGACCCATATAGGCAGCGCAAGAAACAGAAAAACAAGAACTAAAAAATTCTGCTCAGTTAAACAAAACCTGTGCTAGGCACTAGAATAAGCAGAACTGAATGTCAAAGAATAAATAGAAAACAAAACCATCCAGCAAGAAAATTCTAGGTAAAAGTGAAAACAATCTCCAGAATAAACTAAATAAGGAAATCAAATGCCTAGACACCAGCAAAAAAAAAAAAAAGAGTCATACTAGGAAAATCGAAGATATGTTCCAGTCAAAGGGACAAGCCAACAATTCAAATGAGATACAGGAGTTGAAACAACTCATTCAGAATGTTCGAACAGACATGGAAAATCTCATAAAAAATGAAATCAATGAGTTGAAGGAGGATATAAAGAAGGCAACAGGTGAACAAAAAGCAGAACTTGAAAGTTTGAAAAAAATAAACCACAGAACTTATGAGAATGGGAGACACAGTAGAAGAGATAAAAAAAAAAAAACAATGGAAACCTACAACAATAGATTGAAGAGGCAGAAGAAAGGATTAGTGAACTGGAGGACTAGGACTGGACATAGGAAATCCAACACACAAAAGAAAATATAAAGAAAAGAATGGGAAAATATGAGCAGTGTCTCAGGGAATTGAGAGACAACATGAAGTGCCTGAATATATGTTTTGTGGGTGTCCCTGAAGGAGAAGAGAAGGGAAAAGGGGAAGAAAGACTAATGGAGGAAATTATTACTGAAAATTTCCCATCTCTTATGAATTAAATAAAATTACAGATCCAAGAAGTGCAGCATACCCCAAACAGAATAGATTCAAATAGACATACTGCAAGACACTTACTAATCAGACTAACAGAGGTCAAAGAAAAAAAGAAAATTTTAAAAGTAGCAAGAGAAAAGCAATCCATCACATGTAAGGGAAGGCCAGTAAGACTATGTTTGGATTTCTCCGCAGAAACCATGGAGGCAAGAAGGAAGTGGCATGATATATTTAAGATTCTAAAAGAGAAAAACTGCCAACCAAGAATTCTATATCCTGCAAAATTGTACTTCAAAAATGAGGATATTAAAACACGTTCAGACAAACAATCACTGAATGAATTTGTGACCAAGGGACTGACACTGCAAGAAATACTAAAGGGAGCACTACAGGCAGATAGGAAAAGGCAGGAGAGAGAAAGGTGTGTAGAAGAGTGTAGAAATAAAGACTATCAGTAAAGATAAAAACAGAAAAAAAATTACGTATGACATAAAATCCAAAAGACAACATGGCAGAAGAAAGTACTGCCTTTATAGTAATAACACTAAATGTTAATGGATTAAACTCCCCAATCAAAAGACATAGACTGGCAGAATGGATTAAAAAACAGGACCCATCTGTATGCTGTCTACGGGAGACTCATTCTAGACTCAAGGACAAAAATAGGTTGAAAGTGAAAGATTGGGAAAAGATATTTCATGCAAACAACAATTAGAAAACAGCAGGAGTAGCTATACTAATATCCAATAAATTAGACTTTAAATGTAAAACAAAAGAGACAAAGAACAAGTATTAATAAAAGGAACGAGTCAACAAGAAGACATAACAATCAAATGTTAATGCATCAAGCCAGAGTACTCCAAAATACATGAGGCAAACACTAAAGGGAGAAATAGATACCTTTACCATATAGTTGGAGACTTCAATTCCCCATTGTCATCAATAGGTAGAATATCTAGACAGAGGATCAATAAAGAAGCAGAATTTGAACACAATAAATGAACTAGACTTAACAGACATTTATGAACATTACACCCCAAAAGAGCAGGATACACATTTTCTCAAGTGCTCATGGATCATTCTCAAGGATAGACCATATGCTGGGTCACAAAGCAAGTCTCAATACATTTAAAAAGATTGAAATTATACAAAACACTTTCTTGGACCATAAAGGAATGAAGTTGGAAATCAATAATAGGCAGAGGGCCAGAAAATTCACAAATTTATGGAGGCTAAACAACACATTGTTAAACAACAGTGGGTCAAGGAAGAAATTACAAGAGAAATCAGTAAATATCTTGAGGCAAATGAAAATGAAAACACAACATATCAAAATTTATGGGATGCAGCAAAGGCAGTGCTGAGAGGGAAATTTATTGCATTAAATGCCTATATCAAAAAAGAAGAAAGAGCAAAAATTGAGGAATTAACTGTTCACTTGGAAGAACTAGAGAAAGAACAGGAAACTAACCCAAAAACAAGCAAAAGGAAAAGAAATAATGAAGATTAGAGCAGAAATAAGTGAAATAGAGAATATGAAAACAATTGAGAAAATCAACAAAACCAGAAGTTGGTTCTCTGAAAAAATCAATAAATTGATGGACCCTTAGCTAGGTTGACAAAAAGAGAGAGAGAGAGGATGCACATAAATAAGAAATGGAAGAGAAGACATAACCACGGACCCCTCAGAAATAAAGGAGGTAATGAGAGGATACTATGAGCAACTACATGCTAATAAACTAGGCAATGTAGATGAAATGGACAGCTTCCTAGAAAGTCTTCTTTTGTAAAAAAGAAGTTTTACTGAGATATAGTTACATATCACACCATCCATCCAAGTGTACAATCAATGGCTTTTAGTATAATCAGTTTCACATCTGTAAGGGTGTCGACTTGGCCAGGTGGTACTACCCGTTTGTCTGGTTGGACAAGTGCTGGCCTGTCTGTTGCTATGAGGACATTTCATGGAAATAAATCATGATTATGTTGACTGCATCCACAGCTGATTCCATATGTAATTAGCCAAGGGTAGTGTCTTCTGCAATGAGTAATGTTTAATCTAATCACTGGAAGTCTCTTAAGGAGGATTCAGGAGAGACAGGCTCTCTTCCTGCTTCGGCTGGTGGGTCTCTCCTGTGGAGTTCATCCAGACCCTCCATCAGAGCCATCAGTTTCACAGTCTGACCTACAGATTTTGGACTCAACATTCCCACAGTTATATGAGACATTTTATAAATTTTATATTTATGGCTATTTCCTGTTGATTTTGTTTCTCTAGAGAACCCTAATACAACATTCATCATACAATCAACTTTAGGATATTGTCATTACTCCAAAAGAAAAGCCAGATACCCCCTTTGTTGTTGATTTTTCAGGATTTTCTGGATATAGGATCTTGTCACCTGCAAACAGTGAAAGTTTTACATCTCCCCTTCCAATTTAGATGCCTTTTATTTCTTTTTCTTGCCTAATTGCTCTAGTGAGAAGTTCCAGTACTATGTTGAGTAACAGTGGTAAGAATGAGCATCCTTGTCTTGTTCCAGACCTTAGAGTGAAAGTTTTCAGTCTTTCATCATTTAGAATGATGTTAGTGGTAGGATTTTCACATGTGCCCTTTATTATATTGAGGAAGTTTCCTTCTAATCTTATTTTTTAAGTGCTTTTATCAAAAAAGAATGCTAGATTTCATCAAAAGCATTTTCTGTATCAACGGAGATGATCACATGCTTTTTTTCCTTTATCTTGTTGATGTGATGTATTGTATTAATTGATTTTCTTATGTTGAACATCCTTGTACCTGTGGGATAAAATCTACTTGATCATGGTGTATAATTCATTTAATGTGCTGTTGATTTGATTTGCAATTCTTTGGGGATTTTTGCATCTATACTCTTAACAGAAATTGGTCTGCAATTTTCTTTTGTTGTAGTATCTTTACCTGGCTTTGGTATTAGGGTGATATTGGCATCATTAAGTAGTGTTTCCTCCTCTTTAATTTTTTTTTGGAAGAATTTGAGCTGGATTGGTATTAATTCTTCTTGGAATGATTGGTAGAATTCGCCTTTGAAGCCATCTGGCCCTGTGTTTTTCTTTGGTGGGAGGTTTTTAGTGACTAATCCAATCTCTGCGTAGGTCTACTAAATTCCCTTTTCTTTAAGTGTAATTTTACTGAGATATATTCACACACATACAATCCATCCAAAGTATACACAGTATACAATCAATGGTTCACATTGATAAAGAAGGATAATATATACTAATAAAAAGGGGCAATCACCAAGAAGAAATAAGAATCATAAATGTTTATGCACCCAATCAAGGTGCTCCAAATACATGAGGCAAACGCTGGCAAAACTGAAAGCATTAATAAACATTTCTACAATAATAGTAGGAGACTTCAACACACCACTCTAACAGAACAATTAAACAGAGAATCAATAAGGGAAAACAGAATCTAAATAATATAATAAATGAATTAGACCTAATGGACATATATAGATCATCACAACCTAAAACACCAGGATGTAAATTCTTCTCAAGTGCTCATGGAACATTATCCAGGATAGATCATATGCTGGAGCACAAAACATGTCTTAATATATTTTAAAAGACTGAAATTATTCAAAGCACATTCTCTGATCATGTGGAATGAAGTTGGAAATGAATAACGACCAGAGAACCAGAACTTTCACAAACATATGGAGGTTAAACAACACACACTTAAACAATCAGTGGGTCAAGAATAAATTGCAGGGAGGAGTGTACTGGTGAACGATGGTGTACACATATACTCATGTATTGTGCTGCTACAAAAAGAAGTGAAGTTGTGAGGCATGCAATGTTGTAAATGGATCTGTGGGATGTTTGGTGGGGCAAAATAAGTCAGAAACAAAAGAGCAAATATTGTATGATCTCATTTAGAAAATAGTTATAAGAAAACAGGGGCCTAGATTGTAAGCTCTTACAGCAGTTACATTTAGTCTGGAGTGGTAATTTTTATTTCTGAATTTTGAGAGGCTGTTTTATATATGCATAACTTGATATTTAGAGATAAGAATGAATCTGATCAGGTTGGGATTAAGGTAATTCAGAATACAGGGGTAAGAAAGACATTGTCTGTATTTTAGATCTTCATCTACTCTTTCAGACCAAAGGAGGAAAGGATTATTTCATCCAGAACCTAAATTTTCTATATCACATAATCTAACTCAACCTGTCTGGTTAGAGCATTTAAACAATCCAAACACAGGGAGCCCAGGATAAGAATGAGAGCCTTTAATACTGTATAGCTCAGTGTAATGCCTGGGTACATCCTAGACTATATTAAGCAGATAGTCAAAAGGTATTGGTAAAGTCCCTTGAGGAACAGGAGAAAAAATATGGAACTATTAAACTTTATATCAGGGAACCCCTGTGTCAAACATTAGTGACACCCAAGTCAATAGGCCAAGCCCTTGGTCTTGAGGTTTACTCTTGTGAAGCTTATGTATGTTGCAGAGAAGCTTAGACTACCTATAGACATGTCTAAGAGTTACTTCTGGAGGATGTCTTTTGTTGCTTAGATGTGGCCTCATGCTCTCTAAGCCCAACTCTGTAAGTGAAATCATTGCCTTCTCACCTACATGAGACATGACATCCAGGGGTGAAAATCTCCATGGCAATGTGGGAGATGATTTCCGGGGGTGAATCAGGCCCTGGTACTGTGAGATGAACAATGTCATCCTGACCAAAAGGGGGAAAAGAAGTGTAACTAATAAAGTATCAGTGGCTGAGAGAGTCCAAATAGAGTTGAGAGGCTACTCTGGAGGTCACTCTTATGCAAGCTTCAGTTAGTCATTGCTACCTACCATAACTTGCCAAACCCCAACTAAGACCATTCCTGGCAATCCTAAAGAATACCTATGGCAACATATAAGTTTACAAAGGTTCCATGCACTAGAATAACTTTCCAGAAACCTACAATGTCCAGATGGGTCCCTGGACCAGATAAGTCCTGAAATGCAGCGGGGCCAACCTCTCCAGAACATCAGCTAATTCAATCCTCCTATCTCATATTATCAACAGTCCCTTCCAACATGAAAAAGTTAGAATGGGCATAGCCCAAATACCTCTAAAGAGTAAGAGAAAGCTCAAAGTTGATGGTGGAGTTATACAGAAAAGGTAGGGTTTAACAAATGAGTATGAGTGCTGAATCATTATATTGACATTTCTTTTAGTCTCCAGTATCTTAGAACAGTGAGAAGTAAAAACCTAAAATTGCGGAATTGTAACCCTACCAAACTCTGAAATCTGTTCTAAAATTAATTGTTGCGATACGCTTTGAAATTTAACGTTTTGCATATATTTTATTTTTCACAAAAAAGGAAACAGTCAATTGTGAGGGTAAATGCACAGCTATATGACAAAAGAGACAAATAAATTGCAGGAGAAAGTAAATATCTGGAGATGAATGCAAACCAGAATATAACATACCAAAGCTTATGGGTTACAGTGAAGGTAGTTCCCAGAGGGAAATTTATAGTCCTAAACACCTACATTAAAGGAAGAAAGAGCTAAAATTAAAAAATCTAACTGAAGAAACTAGAGAAAGAGCAGCAAACTAACCCTAAGGCAAGCAGAAGAAAAGAAATAAATGAAATGGAGAGCAAAAAAAAAAAAAATAAAGAGAATCAATAACCAAAAGTTGGTTCTTTGTGATGACTAGTAAGATTGACAAACCCTTAGCTAGACTGACAAAGTAAAAAAAAAGATGCAAATAAATAAAATCAGATATAAGAGGGGGGCTCATTACCACAGACCCTGAAGAAATAAGAAGACCATAAGAGCATACTATAAACTGTATGCCAACAAACTACACAAATCAGATGAAATGAACAATTTATCAGAGACACAAACAGCCTACACTGACTTGAAAGTCTTTCTATCATGGATAGAAAGGCTAAATGTCATTAAGATATCAATTCTAGACAAATTAATCTACAGATTCAATGCAATACCAGTGAAAATTCCAACAATCCACTTTGCAGAATTGAAAAAGTTAGTTACGTTTATTTGGAAGGGAAAGGGACTTCGAATAGCCAAAAACACCCTGAAAATGAAGAATGAAGTAGGCGAACACATAATTCCTGATTTTATTATTATTTTAAAAATATTTTTATTGTAAACTGGAACAAACATACAAGCACTCTTGACATACAAACATTCTATACATGGTGTACAATCAACGGCTCACAATATCATCACATAGTTGTGTATTCATCACCGTGATCTTTTTTTTTTTTTTAACATTTGCATCTCTCTAGCAAAAGTAAAGAACAAAGAAAAAACTCATACATACCCTACCCTTTACCACTCTCATTGACCACTAGTGTTTCAATCTACTCAATTTATATTACCCTTTGTCCCCCCTATTATTTGATTTTTTTATTCATATTTTTTACTCATCTGTCCATATCATAGATAAAAAGAGCATCAGACACAAGGTTTTCACAGTCACACTGTAAAAGCTTTATCATTACACAATCATCTTCAAGAAACATGGCTACTGGAACACAGCTCTACAGTTCCAGGCACTTCTCTCTAGCCTCTCTAATACACCTTAAACTAAAAAGGTGGTATCTATATAATGTGTAAGAATAACCTCCAGGATAACCTCCTGACTCTGTTTGAAATCTCTCAGCCACTGACACTTTATTTCATCTATTTCTCTCTTCCCCCTTTTGGTCGAGAAGGTTTTCTCAATCCCTTGATACTGAATCCTGGCTCATCCCAGGACTTCTGTCCCACATTGCCAGGCAGGTTTACACCCCAGGAATCATGTCCCACATAGAAGGGAAGAGGGCAATGAGTTCACTTGCCATGTCAGCTTCAAGAGAGAGAGAGAGGCCACATCTACGCAACAAAAGAGGCTCTCGGGGATGTCTCTTAGGCCTAATTTTAGGTAGGCTTAGCCTATCTTTTGCAAGGACATGTTTCATAGGGGCAAAGTCCAAGATCGAGGGCTCAGCCTATTGATTTGGTTATCCCCACTGCTTGAGAGAATATCTACTTCCTGACTTTGAAGATTATAAAATCACAATGGCCAAAACAGGATGGTTCTGTAATAAAGATAGACATATTGATCAATAGAGTTGAATTGAGAGTTCAGAAATAGACCCTCAGACCTATGGTCAAATTGATTTTTTTTAAACATTTTTTATTGTGAAATATAACATATATACAAAAAACCCAAATTCCAAAGTACATTGTAACAAGTAGTCATAGAACAATTTCAAAGTTTGGTATGGGTTACAAGTCCACAATAACTGGTTTTCCTTCTAGTTGCTCCAAAAGAATGGAGATTAAAAGAAATATCAATACAATAATTCAGCAGTCATTTATTTGTTAAATCCTGTCTTTTTTGTTATAGCTCCTCCTTCTCCTTTGACCCTTCTCCCAATCTCTAGGAGTATTTGGCCTATGCCAATTCTAGCTTTTTCTTGTTAAGACTTACCTGGCCTAGGAACCATCTGAAGGTTTTAGGTTTCTGGAAAGTAATCTTAGTGTGTGAAATTTTTTTAGAATCACAGATAAAGCCGTAGGTGTTCTTTAGGGTTAACAGGAATGGTTTTGGTAAACTGTGGCAATTAGCAGTATCCAGCTGAAGCTTGCATAAGAATTAGCCTTTAGAATAGCCTCTTAACTCTGTTTGAACTCTCTTAGCCACTGAGTCCTTATTTTGTTACACTTCTTTTCTGCCTTTTGGTCAGGGAGGTGTTGTTGATCCCACAGTGCCAGGTACAGCATGGGGGGAGGGGGGAGGGGGGGAGGGGCAGGAGTTCAATAAATGGTGCTGGGAGAACTGGATATCCATATCTGAAGAAATGAAAAAGGACTCCTATCTCAGACCTTATACAAAAATTACCTCAAAGACCTAAATATAAAAGCCAGTATCATAAAACTCTTAGAAGACAATATAGGAAACATCTTCAAGACCTAGTGATAGGAGATAGCTCCTTAGATCTTACACCCAAAACCCAAGCAATGAAAGAAAAAAAACTTCAAGATTTAATACTTCTGTGTTTCAAAGGATTTTATCAAAAGGGTAAAAAGGCAGCCAACTCAATGGGAAAAAAATATTTGGTAACCAGTATTTGATAAGGTTTTGATATCTAGTATATATATTTAAAAATCCTACAGCTCAACAATAAAAGGACAAGCAATCCAATTATAAAATGGGCGAAATACACAAATAGACATTTCTCCAAAGAGTAAATAAAAATGAGTAAATAGCACGTGAAGAACAGTCTCTTAACAAATGGTGCTGGGAAAACAGCATAGCTATTTGCAAAAGAAGGAAGCTAGACTTCTACCTCACACCACATACAAAAACTAACTCAAAACAGATTATCAACCTAAATATAAGGGCTAAAATAATAAAAACCCCAGGAAAAATCCATGACCCTAGATTTGGTGATAATTTCTTAGATATCACATCAAAGCATGAGCAACAGAAGAAAAAAAATTGTAGTTCATCAAAACTGAAAACTTTTGTGAAAAGGACACTATCAAGAAGATGAAAAGACAACCTACACAGAATGGGAGAAAATAGATACAAATCATATATGTGATAAAGGTTTAATATGGAAAATACATTAAGAAATCCTATAACTCAAAAAACAAAAGGACAACAACATAATTCATAAATAGTCAAAGAACTTGAGCAAATATTTCTCCAAAGGAAATATACAAATGGTCAATAAGCACATGACAAGATGTTCAACATCAGCAGTCATCCAGAGAAGTAAAAATCAAAATGACAATGAGATTCAACTTTCAACTTCACACTCACTAGGATGGCTATTAGTTGTTGTTTTTTATTTGCGTGAGCAGGCACTGGGAATCGAACCCAGGTCTCTGGCATGGCAGGCGAGAACTCTGCCTGCTGAGTCACCGTGGCCCACCTGGCTATTAGTTTTTAAAAAGAGTCATAGGCAAGGATGGGCAGCAGTTGGAACACTTATGCATTGACAAGGTAAAATGGTACATCCACTGTAGAAAGCAGTTGGAAATTTTCTCAAAAGGCTAAGTAAAGATACCATGTGACGTGGCAATTACACTCTTAGCTATATACCAAAAGAATTGAAAACGGGAACTTAGATAGATACTTGTATTCTAATGTTTATGCAACTATTCATAATAGTAAAAAATTGTAAACAACTCAGGTGTCAATGAACAGATGACTGAACAAACAAAATGGGGTTTAGACATAAAATGGAATGAAATTCTGATACACGCTACAACATGGACAAACCTTGAAAACATGATACTAAGTGAAATAGCCAGACACAATAGGACAGATATATGATTCCATTTATATGAAATATCTAGAATGGGCAAATTCATTAAGAGAGAAAGCAGATTAGGAAGTAGGGGTAGGGGAGAATAGGAAATTACTGCTCAATGGTAGAGAGTTTCCGTTTGGTGCAATGAAAAAGTTTTGGTAATGGATAGTGGTGATGGTTGCAAAAAATCGTGAATGTAATCAATACCACTGAATTGCAGGCACATAATAAAGAACTATAATAAATATATAAATATATATTTTATATATAAATATAAATATTAATAAATAAAAATAATAAAATTATTTTATTTTATTTTGCATGGGCAGGCTCCAGGAATCAAACCTGGTGTCTGGCACAGCAGGTGAGAACTCTGCCACTGAGCCACCAGTGCCCCACCCATGAATTGCATACTTAAAGCGTTAAAATGGCAAATTTTATGTTATATACATAAAAACATTATATATAAAACATTTATGCAATATATTTTAATTTATATATATATTACCACAATTTTAAAAGGTTAAAGACTTTTTCAGATATAGAAACGATGAAAGGGTTCATCAGCAGCAGACCTGCATTATAGGAAATGCTAAAGAGGCATTAAGGAAGACCTCCAAGAAGAAGGTAAACAATCCCAGACAGAAACCTGAATCTACTCAAAGAAATGAAGGACATGAGTAATGATAAACTATATAGGTAAATTTATATAAAGACTTTCCCCCTCATTATTGAATATCTTTAAAAGTAATTGCCTGTTTAAAGCAAAAATAATGTACTGGTGTGTTTATAATATAGAGGTAAAATGTATAACAACAACAGCACAAAAGCTAGGCATGGAGAAAATGGAAGCATACTGTTGCAAATTTCTTACCCATGTGAAGTGGTATATCATATGAAGGCAGACTATGTTAAAGATATACACTATATACTCTAAAGCAATCACTAAAATACAGAATTTAGTTATAACTGATAAGCCAAGAAACGAAATTATATAAAAAATTCAGCCAATTCAAAAGATGGCAGAAAAAGAGGAAAAGGGGAACAAAGAACAGATGGGAGAACAGCAAGATGGCAGATCAAAACCCAACTATATCAATGGTTGCATCAAATATAATGGTCTAAACCTAGGGTCAAAATTTTTCTTGTAGAGTCAGATAAATATTTTAAGCTTGCAGGCCATAAAGTTTCTATTGCAACTATCCAACTTTGTCATTGTAGCAAAAAAGCTGCCATAAACAAAACATAAACAAATAGGTGTGGCTGTGTCCCAGTAAGATGTCATTTACAGATATAAGTAGCCAGCCAGACTGTACTTTTCTAATCCCTAATCTAAAAACCTCAATTCAAAGGCAGAAATTGTTAGATTGGGTATAAAAGCAAGATTCAACTATAAGCTGCCTACAAAAAAACACCCACTTTAATATGACACAAATAGTTTAAAAGTGAAAGGATAGAAAAAGATATATCATGCTAATAGAAATCAGAAGAAAGCTGGAGTGTCTATATTAAAATCAGACAAAGTATATTTCCAGAACATGGGGGTGGGGAAGAGCAAACAAAAAGATTTGCATCTTCTGCTAATGGGGGATTGGGTAGAGTTCACATCCAAGGGAGTCTGAGTAAAACAAAGACAAAGCAAAGGGCTTTCTGAGCCTCCTCTCTTGCGAATGTGCTATATCAGTCCTTGTTACTACATGGGAAAGGTCAGAAGGAAACAGAAACAATGGAGAATTTCTATGTATTCTCTCTTTTGAGAGGCAGAAAAGAATAGTCGCTAGAAGCATGGGCTTTGGTGTCAGACTCCCCAGATTTGAATCCCAATGCACCACTTGACAGGGTGAGTGACAGCAGGCAGATTCCTTTATCTCTCTTTATCTTTAAATGGGGATGACAGTAGTGTACATCTGAGGGGCTTCCCCTGAGGATTACACGAGTTCATACATGTGAAACACGTAGTAAAATCCTTGGCATGTAGGAAGCACTCAATAAATGTAAGCTATGGTTATGATCCTCTGGTGGTCCTTTTTTAGGCTCTTCGGAGAAAGTTTAAGAGGCACCGCACGCTCTGTGCAACAATCTAAGCTGGCACAGTGCCCCCTCCCCTCCACTAGGAAAGGCCAATAAAAAGTTCTTCAATATAAGAATATAGAGTAACGTGACTTAACCCAGGCTGTCAAACTATGGCCTGCAGGCCATATCTGGCTCACCACCTATTTTTGCATGGCATGAACTAACGAACCAAGAAAGTTTTTACATGTTTTAGTGTTTTTTTTAATCAAAAGAAAAACAATATTCTGTGGTGAAAGTCAGATAAAATTCAAGTTTCAGTGTCCATGAAATTTTTGTGGAACACAGCCATGCTCATTCACTTATTTTTATCTATGGCTGTTCTCAAGTACCATGACAAGAGGTGAATAGTTGTGGCAGAGACCAGGAGACCCACAAAACCTAAAATTCATTCATAAGGATTTAACCCCTCCTTGAATTTCCCCTTTATTTCCAAATGATCATGAACATTGCACAAACTAGTACTTGGAAATGACCACCATTTTTTTTTTTTTTACGTAATTAGGTAGCTTTTAGAGGTAAGTACTCCATCTGTTTAAACTTTTTCAAAGAGAATTGACTGAGGAGATAGGGCTGCACATATTATAACCAAGAACTACGTGGCAAGCAGCAAATGCGAGACAGTATTTATAACATTAATACCTTTTTTCTTTTTTTTTTTTGTATGCTGTGTGTTGGGAGTCACATTTCATTCTTTTTCCATGTGATTATCTTGTTATTGCCCCACCATTTCTTGAATTTTTTTTGGAGGGGGGCGGGGTGCGTGGGCTGGGAATCAAACCAGGGTCTCCGGCATGGCAGGCAAGCATTCTACCACTGAGCTACCCTACCCTTGCATTCCCTCATTTTTATTACTAAAATAAAGTATGCCGCTTGGAACAAAATTCATACAATACATAAACATATGGAACAAGAAGCCAAAGTCCTTGTCCCACCCAGCCAGTCAGTCCCTCTTTTCAGGCGTAACAACGACATAAAGCTTGGGGTGTTTGCCTCTAGATTTTTTTTCTATGCACATTCAAATACATACATTTAAATATTTGCTTGAAAAAAAAGTTATTTTTTCTTTTCATTACAAAATAGGGTTTGTGCTATAGGTATTGCCCTCCAAATGGCTTTTACATTCCATACTATCAAGGACATACTTCCATATTAGTATGTAGAGAACTGATTTTTTTAAATTGCATCATGGTATACTCCACAGTTCTGATATACCCTGATTTACTTAACAAAATCTTTGAACATTAGATTATTATATTTCATTCACTGTTACAAAAAATGCTGCTGTTAACATTCTACAAATTTTTAAAATACTTAAAAATCTACTTTTTGCCTTTCAGTATTGATCATTATTACAACCACCCATACTAAATGAAACAAGCAGCAGTATATATTATCAACAACAGCAGATAGTCCCCAAAGATTTTTAATTTAGTCATAGAATAACTAGGGGATGCCACGTTCTATTAACCATCTCCATAACTCACTGGGTCAGTCCCCTCCGCTGCCCCTTTCACCCTCGCCATTTAAGAAAATGGCATCTACCTGGCTTCTGATGATCAAGTCTTGCTCCCTGGCCTTTGCTGCTGTGGGCCTAGCACTATAAAGAACACTTCTTTCCCAGCCTCAGCACACAGGAGAGAACCACCATTGAACAGCTCAGTAAGGGTGGCATCCTTCTTGCCGTCGTATTTCTTTCGGCCATAGTAAACTTAATCACCTGATGGGTTTTTTGGCCTTAGATAACATGCTTGCTTATTTGAGCCTTTTTAATCCTTTCTACCATCTGCCACAGTAATTCTCAACCTCCCAGTAATTTTCCACCTCATTTAGCATAAATCTTTGCTTTTTCTGTGAATTTGGAGCCATACTGGAAGTGAATTTGCTCCATTTCCAGGTTATATCTGCAGGATGTTAGGTCTTATATCCCTCCAGAGTACTCCCAAACAATAAACTTCCCCCATCGATAAAGCAACTTCAAAACCCGACTCTATGCACATTGTCCTGGGTATTTGCAGCTCTTTTAGGGGTATAGTCCCTTTCCTTCCTTAGATGGCTTAGTATATCCATAGCTGGGTTATGTTGTGACTTTACTCTCATTATATTATAGAGGCCTAGTGGCCAGAAGGGGAGGTGGGGGGAGGTTCCAAGCAGGCAGTGTTTTGTGGCGAAGAAGCCCCTGCACTGTCTCCAAGGAAAAGGAGAGTGCTGGCAGTTGATAGAAAGGAGAGGGTTACTGCCACAGGTTTAGGGGGTTCAGGGGAATCTGAGGGTTCAGTGCTTTGGGGGTCATCAGCCCAGATATCCCTACTCCATGTAGCAGGGTCCCATTTTTTGCCCACCCTTGCCCTTACCTTGTCATTGCAGACCTTCTTTGTTTGAGGGTTTAACCTTTTTTTGGAGCGTGACAATTCTGATCTTTATGTCCGGGGTCTGGTCCTCAGCTTTTCTTCCTTTCCACTGCAGAAAATGAAAGTCTCTGTACGCTGCTGAGAAGGCCCTTGGCTTCCATACTTAGTTTTCAGCTGGCAATCAATCACTCTCAGCTTCTCATGATCAGAGTGTCAATCAAGCTTAGCAATAGCCACCTGATTTCATTATTCTGTTAGTCAATATTTGTCCCGTAATCCTCAATGTTTGATTCATAGCACTAGCTAATGCATACCTTTCTAGTGGTACACCATTCCAGTTTATCACCAACAGAAATTTTAGTAATTAGGCCACCTTGTTCTCAGTGGTTATTTGTGCTCCACCAACCAGTGCTGGGTCCTCATTGCCAACAGGGTGGCAAGTCCTCCAGCTCTAAAACCCCATGTCAGTAGCTTCTTTCTGGGATGACTCCTGCTTAGGAGTGCCAGATTTAACAAATACAAATACAGCATTCCCAGTTAAATTTGAATGCCTGATAAACAACAAATAATGTTTTCGTATAAGTATATTCCATGTAATATTTGGGACATATTTATACTAAATTTTTTTTTGTTGTTGTTGTTTAGCTGACATTCAACGTTAGCTTGGTTTCGTGAATTTTATATGGCAAACTGTGGTAGTTAGATTCAGTTGTCAACTTGGCCAGGTGATGGCACCTAGTTCTGTTGCTGTGGACATGAGCCAATGGTACGTGAACCTCATCTGTTACCGATTACATCTGCAGTTGGCTAGGAGGCGTGCCTGCTGCAATGAATGATGTTTGACTTAATTGGCTGGTGCGTAAATGAGAGACTCAACGTAGCACAGCCCAAGCAGCTCAGCATACTTCATCTCAGCACTCACAGCTCAGCCCAGGCCTTTGGAGATGCAGAAAGAAATCACCCTGGGGGAAGTTATTCCAACCCAGAGGCCTGGATAGAAGGCCAGCAGAGACCATCCTGTGCCTTCCCACATAAGAAAGAGCCTCAGTGGAAAGTTAGCTGCCATTCCTCTGAAGAACTAATGAAATAAATCCCCTTTTATTAAAAT
Organism: Myrmecophaga tridactyla; assembly: GCA_004026745.1. NCBI lineage: Eukaryota > Metazoa > Chordata > Mammalia > Pilosa > Myrmecophagidae > Myrmecophaga > Myrmecophaga tridactyla. The sequence goes on along the minus strand of PVIY010006569.1, from coordinate 31,036 downwards.
CCAATCCGTCTCTGGTGTGTTACATTCCGGCAGCTAGCAAACTAAAACACAAACCTTCAGGGTCGGGTACCCTGGGAAGCAGACTCTGAGATAGATTTTAGCCAGCATGATGTCTTTAAGGAGTGTCCCTGGAATATTCAACACCTGTGGAATAGAGGGAACGGGAGCTGGGAGGGTGGAGGGAGAAATCAATTTGTGATGTAAGCCCAGTGACAAACTTAGATGAACCACGGGGAGCTCTGGCACTAGAATGAACCCTTAGAGTAGTTTCAGGTTAGGCTGAGACATCATATCTATACTTTGATAAGTTTTTGGATGAGAAGACATGCCCTTACTTGATGTGCCTGTCTGCAGCTGAAGCAATTCTTGAAGGGGCTAACAGCTGAAGGCTGTCTAAGACTACTTCCAGCACAGGGGCAAAAGTATCTCTTGAGTAGGGATTTGCGTGGTGACTCACAGCGTTCACCACATTCGTAGAGAGGATTTATTTCACGCTGAGTAGAGAGAATAGATAATATTTAAGAGCTCCTTCACCCGAGTGTTTATGATTAAGTGAAATAATACACAAAAATAGTCTCAAAGAGACCATGGCATATAGATGATAAGCACCAAATGGTAACTACTTTGATGTCTATAAAACTTTGGACCAGGAAATGTTGTCCAGAGGTGGAGGCATTACTCAGAGGACTAAGTGGTGCTAGCCTTTGCATGTGTATCTTCGTCCCAGAATGTGATGATGGGTGTCACTGAGCACAGAGATTTTCTCTGCTGGAGTGTGCTCTCTGCCTGACTATGCTGTGTTCATATTGCCCTTTACAAAGCATACTGCCATTTTTTTTTTTTTTCTTACATGGGCAGGCACCGGGAATCGAACCTAGGTCCTCTGGCTTGGCAGGCAAGCATTCTTGCCTGCTGAGCTACTGTGGCCCAGCATATTGGCCTTTTAAAAAGGAATGCTTAATTGCAATGTAGGCCTCCTGTAGGGGTTTCCACCAAAGAAAGGAAAAGATCTGATTTATTCTTGTAAAAGATTTTTGGGGAGACTTCTGCTTTCCAGTTCAACATGTAAGTGCGTGGAAGTTATCACCCCATCCTCACAACAACAAAAAGCTGAACAAAATGAAAATCAACAACTCTTCTTAGAGCCACCAGGGAATGAAGGTCACAGAGCAAAGTGCTGCCCCTAAAACTGGAGAACCAGGAGAGAGAGTGAATCACAGCATATTGGTAGATCAAGTCCACAGCGGTATTTAAACTATGTATGTTTGTAATTGAGGAACTGATGAAAATGCATGTAATTTATGAACTTCTAGAGGTTCAATGTGGACTAGCTTGAGAGTTAAAAACCCAGGAGGTGCCCAGTCTGTGGCTAGGCCCCACATTTTTCTAAGTTTTACCTGCATGAGCCCTACCACTGTGAAGATGATAGAAAATTCCCTCATTCTTCTGGCAGGGAGTAGGGAAAGTAACCATTCTGAAATAGTCCAGAGCTTTCTGTTCTTCTTAATAAAGACCTGCCCTCTAACTGACTTGGGTTTGACTAGAGTCTAACTAACCTAGGGGAATAGAAATACCAACTCCAGCCCCGTCTTTCCTTCAATGTGGGCAAAGAGATATACTCAACTTCAGCATTCTTTAAGCCTTCCTGTCTCACCTAAGAGGGAGGGGAGAGTTGACAAGCCCTTGTGAAAGTCACATCCCAGGCACACAGGATCACTAGAAGACTATAATCCTGATCACAGGATTATAGAACACTTATCTGCCCCCCGCCCCAACACACAACTTACCTCCTTATCAATCCGGCTCATGGTAATGATAGGATATTACCAATGAGAGAACTGCAAGCCTCAGACTATTTAGAAGTAGTTTCCAGGGAACCTCCTCGGGAGGCGTTTTCCTTCTTCATCTCCAAAATTGCTGGCTGGTAGACTCTCTGCTTCATAGTTTTGCAGCATTCTCTGCTCTCTCAGAATCTTGTGGCTTTCTCTCCTGTTCTTTATCTTTTTCCAAAGTACTTCTTCTTTTAAAGGATTCCATTAAAACAAATCAAGACCCACCTGGAATGGGTGGAGACACGTTTCCACCTAATCAAATTTACTTTCTTTTTTTTTTTTACATGGGCAGGCACCGGGAATCGAACCCAGGTCCTCTGGCATGGCAGGCGAGAACTCTGCCTGCTGAGCCACCGTGGCCTGCCCTCCACCTAATCAAATTTAATATCCACATTTGATTGAGTCACATCTCCATGGAGATAACCTAATAAAAGTTTCCAACATACAGTACTGAATAGGGGTTAGAAGAAATGGCTGTCTTTACAAAATTGGATTAGAATTAAAACATGGCTTTTCTAGGGTACATAAATCCTTTCAAACCAGCACACATGCTAACACAATTCAAAAGAAAACTGAAAATTCAAAAATTTTTAATTGTTATAAATTAATTTTAAACAAAGCAGACTTCAGAATAACAAAAATTATCAGGGAGTGGGGGAATTGCATGACGATATAGGCATCAATTCTTCAAGAAGATATAATCTTTATTTCTAAGTGAGAGAAGTCAGGCCCAAAAGGCTACCTACTGTTTGATTCCAACTGTATAACATTATGAAAAAGGCAAATAAAAAGAGTGAAAAAAATCAGTGGTTGCCAGTGGTTGGGGTGGGGGTGGGGAGGGATGAATAGGTGGAGCATACAGCATTTTATGACAGTAAAAATATTCTGTATGATACTGAATGGTAGATACATAACATATATTTATCAAAGCCCATAATACTGTACAACTAAAAGAGTGAAACGTAATGTAAGCTATGGACTTTAGTTAATAATAAAGTATCAATATTGATTCATTATTTGCAACCCAATGCAAGATACTAATAATAGGGGAAACTGGGCAGGGGTTGAGAGAGTGGTAAATGAGAACTGTCTATACTTTCTGCTCAATTTTTCTGTAAACCTAAAATTGCTGTAAAAATAAATATTTATTTTAAAAAGGAATGCCTTTTAAAATGTTCAGAGTTTATTATTATTTGCACACTGTCCAATTACAAGAATGGGATCCTTTCCTTGGAAATAGCAGAGTGAGATGGAAAACATGACCATAATTCTCTGACCTCACTTTCTTTGCCTTTAAAATGAGAGAGTTAGATCAGGTGGTCTGTGAAGGTCCCATCTTTACAGATTATAATGCTTAAAATCTTATGATTGGGTATATGACTCTTGGCTAATGAGTTTGGGTCACTGACAATGCCGGATCACTGGACACAAGAATTTTAAAACTAGTTTAACCACTTTGGAACTCAGTTTTTTGAGATTGACCACAGTGGCTTGTTTAGAAAAGCAAAGAGACTGAGCAGTTAATTAATTTCATCCTTATTTTAAATCTAACAGTGAATGGCTATAAGATTGGATACCCTAAAATCACAAGCAAATTCTGTTAAAATTAAAGAGGCAAGACTACTATTTTCTTCTTGGATTTTTCTTTCTCTTGTTCGCTTTGTAATATTTAATTACAAGATTAGTTCATGCTTGGGCAGCTCAGTAACGGAGACTCTGTAGTGAAGGTTGGGAAGTAGCTCCTTATGTCATGGTAGCAGATTTTTTTTTTTTTTGCATGGGCAGGCACCAGGAATCGAACCCAGGTCTCCGGCTTGGCAGGCGAGAACTCTGCCTGCTGAGCCACTGTGGCCCGCCCAAGGTAGCAGATTTTTGACCTTAGTTGGAGAGTGGATGGGTAGCTTGACTGTAAGTTCTTTGTATAAACTAAGTGTGTTAGATTCAGTTGTCAACTTGGCCAGGTGAGCATACCTAGTTTTGTTGCTGCAGACATAAGCCAATGATACGTGAACCTCATCTGTTGCTAATTACATCTGCAGTCGGCTAGGAGGTGTGTCTGCTGCAATGAGTGACTTTGACTAAATTGGCTGGTGCTTAAATGAGAGAATGCAATGTAGCACAGCCTAAGCAGCTCAGCATTCCTCATCTCAGCACTTGGCATTCCTCATCTCAGCACTCGCAGCTCAGCCCAGGCCTTTGGAGATGCAGAAAGAAGTCACCCTGGGGAAAGTTGTTGGAACCCAGGGGCCTGGAGAGAAGACCAGCAGAGACCATCCTATGCCCTCCACGTAAGAAAGAACCTCAGTGGAAAGTAAGCTGCCTTTCCTCTGAAGAACTAACAAAATAAATCCCCTTTTATTAAAAGCCAATCCGTCTCTGGTGTGTTGCATTCCGGCAGCTAGCAAACTAGAACACTAAGGGACCATATTTTGGTGATATGGGAGCATTACCTACCTGATCAGATCAGATCAACAGATGGAAATTGTTGACACTGTGTCCCTGACCATTTCTGCTGCCCCAGATAAGGTTGTAAGAGCAAAAAGGTCAATCTGGTCCACTGTACGGATGATCTAAAAGTGACAATTAGTATTTTCAGGAACCTTGTAATTTTCAGAGCATTTCATATCAATATCTCCTCTGACCACCTAGAAAAATCAAGGGGGAGGGTAGTGGTTAATATTTATTATCCACATTTTACAGATGAAACAAAGATTCAGAGGGATTTAGAGACTTGCCCAAATTCACACAAATTTGGTTTAAAAATATTTGTTCTTTTAAAATTTTTAGCCCTAAATATTATGTTCTTTCCAGTTGCCTTGTCTATACTGATAAATCAGCAAATTATCATTGCATGTATGTCTATGTATACCCGGTTCTAGTTACTAGTTTTATGTTTTTCATGTTTTCCTCTAGAAAAAAAAAGTCCATATCAATGATTTTTCAGGATTCAGAAGGATCTAGGAAATTGTGAGTTTCCACAGAGGAGCTACCAATATAATTCCCCCGCAATATTGTTTGAAGTGGCTATTTTTTCTTTTAAGTGTTACCTTAAGTTTTCTTTTAAATTTTAAAAAGGTAAATAGAACACTACACTTGTTTCAATGTATGAGTGTGCTCAGCAATGATTATTTTATTTGACTAATTAACTAAAGTAAAAAAAATACAATAAAAAAGGAGACAATCATAATTATTCATTTTATTGTTCAGAATCTGTGGTTACTGATAGGAAATTTGTGGCTTTTAATACCATACCCAAAGTCGCAGCATCTGGCTAAAAATTGAAAATCCCTACCAAGCATTTCTTCAGATGGCTTGGCACCAGATACAGCCGTGGCAAAAATGAACACTGGGCACCTGGAGAATGTTACCCGACTCTTGGGGGATGTAGTGTCTCATTTGATGTGCCACCTTGAGACCTTGACAGTAAGAAGATTGTGAAGGTCCCTAAGATCAGAATTCTTCAGTTAAAAGCTCTCACCACAGATCTTTTTCTCTGTCCTGACACCTGTGCTTATTGATACACTGCACAGCCACCTGCTGTGGCTAAATAGGATAAAATTAATCAGTTGAAGCAAAATGCTTTGAAATGGGGTCCTGACCAGCTTTGAGGTTGGAAGGGATGATTTTATTTACTTTCCAGTGGGAAGCTATCTACTCTAGATTAAGGAAGAATTAGAAAATTATCTGGTTTGATTCTGACATTATCACAAGTGCAAATATTTAGAAAGTGCTTTAAAGCAACTTTGGAATCTAAGAGAGAGTATAACTGCTAAAATGATCGCTTGACTTAAAAAGAGTAGAATATACCTTCTATTTTAGCAGTGAGTCTAAGACTAAAAATAATCAAGTGTTGCTTGTGGGAAAGAATGAATAAAATCTTAATTCTTTTCACTTTGTAAAGACAAACTTTCAGCCAGAATATAAAATCACCCACTGCCATCAAACCGTGGTCACACTCGGTTGTCCTCATAATTACTCTGCCAAAGCAAAAAATGAAATGAATGAAATAAATAGTAAGTCCCAGCATAAGCTCCTTTAGCAATGAGCATAAATAATTCCTTACCCAAAATTAAGGGAGCCAAGATAGCTCACATATCAAGACTGGGGCTTCTAAAACATTTTACTAAAAGCAAGATGTGCTAATACAATAATTAACCACTTTTGGTTGCTTCCATATATACAATTAGTATTATATATATTACCATTACTACCACTACTATTTCTATGTAATTATATTCATATCTGGGTCCCCCGTGTCCAGAAACAACAACAAATATATACTTTAGAAGAACACAAGCTTTCATTAGACACATTGATCTTGAACATGGGATTCCATTTTGTTACAAAATATGAATCTGAAAAGAGTATTTTTTTTAAAGCGGTGATGACATGAATCAACCCATCTAAAAAGAGAGAATCAGGTCTGATGAAAGAACTCTCAGCAGCTTTCCCCCAACATATGCAGGAATCCAGGGAGGGCAAATTGGCTGAAAAGTCTTTACACAGGATTTTCTCTAGATCCCCTTCCTGACTGCAGGGCCCCAGCCATTTATTTTTTCCAGCTCCCTCTTTCTTCTTGGTGGCCCTGCCTGGACCTCAGTGCTGGGATGAAGAATGTTTGAAGGAGCTGAGATGGCAGAAAATATGCCTAATCAAGGGCATTTAAGGAGCAAGTCAAACTGGATCTTTCCTCTCCTGGCATCCAAGGGGTCAACATCACATCCTTCAAAATCATGTTAGGGGAAGAAGAGTTCATTAATTGCTTTTGCAGAGGGCAACTTAATTTTATGCTATTCTCATCCTTACCCTCTACCAAAAATTCAAGCTATATAAAATACCACTTTTTAGTCTGGGAAAAAAAACCCCACATACACAAAACAAAACAAAACCCTGGAAGGTCCTGCTTCTCTTTCATTAAGAAACCTGGGCAGGCAGCTATTCCTGGCTTTTGCTAATCTTGGAGATGCCATCAGAAGCTGAGGCTAATAGCTATACAGGTGGCAGGTACAGACACAAAGAAAAGTAATAAATTATGGATAGCATGATACCTTAGCAGCTTTAAGGGGTCAACACAACTTCCCAAGGTACCAAATTGAAGTCAACACTGAGAAACTCATTGTGTAAGCAACCAGCCTTATCAACTCCAGGGTGAATATGCTCACTGTATGTTTAAAAAACAGACCCCACAAAACCAGATGTATAAAAGTTGTACAGGTAGCAACAGCCAAGAATCACAGAATTTCCTATAGATAAAGGAAATCTTATCAATCATCTTAGCCAGCCTTTCATACAACCAATGGGGAAACTGAAGCCCAAAAAGGGAGCTGTGACTTTCCCAGCCAGTTTGTAGAAGAATCATCAAATCTCAGTTATTTTGACCTCTAATCCACTGCTCTTTTCCACTAAGGCATCCAAACTTAAAGGGGATTCCCTAACCATATACATGTTCATGTCATAATATTATGTTCTAAGTACCTGGCTACCCTTAAAGACAAGTTTTCTATTGAGATAGAAATGGTCCCAGAGAATATCCAAAGTTTACTGAGGGCAACAGAATTCATCACATCACTGGCTTTATGTAGCTGACAAAAACTGCACAGGATAAAGCATTAAATGACCATCTTCCCATGAATATAAGTGCTGATCTCTCATATTGTATGATAACATGGCAAGAACGGACTGTGAAGTTCTTAAATCAAAGTTTGCGTTGATCTGTTTCCCTCCAAGTAAATCAAAGGCAAATGTTATCCTCATATCTTTGGTGTCTGTCACATAGAGGATCCCTTGGGCAATGAAGGCATTGCCGGTCTTGGACTTGGGGTATGTGGTATTGATGTGTTGCACCACAGAGAATGTCTTTTCATCCAGCTGTGCTACAAGAATGCTTGAGCCATCCACACTTGAAGCATAGATAATCCAAAGACCCTTTTCATCTATGGCTAAGTTGAAGTACGTCTTGGAGTTTGCAAAGAGGTATTTTCTATCAAAATACAAGGCATTTTCAATCTTGAGAGTTTCAAATGTTTCTTTGCCAAATTCAAATCTGAAATGTACAAAAAAAAAAAAAATAGAAATGTCACTATTTTTGTGGATAAGGGTGGTTTGTTAGGCTCCTTGATTAAACTTGGTAGGATACCATATATGCCTCTAGTGGCCTAGAGTCTGAATCTTTCAAATGGACTTTTTTAGTTTTAAAATATGCATTTGCTACTTGAGAGCTCTTGCAGGTGCCTGAAGCAATATTCTTGGTTGAGTCCTTGACATGGCAAAACTTGCTGAAGCTATTCAACTATTATTAATAGGATAGGATTGAATTTCTGAGAAACACATTTGATTCAGCAAACTTAGTACCATTTTAAGCAAAGTCAGAAATAAAACATTGAGTGGTGAATTTAGTTTGGTCAGCAAGACGTGCCATTATAATCACATTTCTCTATCTGCACCTGGTTTTACTGTATGAGGCTCTCAAGAAAATAGAGATGTTCCCAGGGGTGTTGAGCTACCAGAAATTACTGTAAAACTGGATAAAATATATGAACCAACTCTTTTCAAGGACTGGATGACAGTGCAGAGATGTAATCCATGAGAGTAGGGTAACACAGGTGAGCTCCACAATCACCATGGATATTTTTCTGCGGAAACTTTCCAAGCCACAACACCAGGAAGTGTAGCCCAAGGACATAACAGCAGTCTCACTGGACAGAAGAAACAATGACTGGAATTGGGAGTTACTGTGTTGCTAAAATTTGTAAGGCAGGGTACTGAAGAAAAGGAAGCTGAATGCAGAAGGAAGTACTATAAATCCATAAAGGGTCCCCTTAAGTATTTGGCTAAATATTAAGTTGAATATGCACAGGGTGAAACTCTGTAATGGCTAGCAGAGAAATGACCAAGGAACTGAGAACTAAGTAGAGATTTCAGAGGGTGTACTGTGCTGAGATAAGCTGGAGTTTAGACCACCCAGAGTACAGTGACTTCACTGAATACCTTGGACATTTATTTGAGGCCTCAGATAAACCATATCTTAGGAGTAGGTTTCTCTAGACCTACCCTAAAAATGCCAAAAAAAAACAAAACAAAACAAAAAACAAAACTAAAACCCACAAAAATCCAAGAGTCTACATTCCTCACCAAAGGAAGACAACAAAATCCAGACTATCAAATATGCTGCATAAAATGTCCAGCACACAATAAAAAATCACTATACATGTGAAGAAGCAGGAAAATGGGATGCAAATCTAGAAGAAAATAATCAATAGAAACAGCCCCAGAGAACATATATTAGAATTATCAGACAAGGATTTTAAAACAATTGTAAACTATATTCAAGGATTTGAAGGAAGAGATGGGTATAACCTCACTAGAGAAATGCAAACTATAAAAAAAGAATCAAATGCAAATTCTCAGCCCAAAAAGTATAATATCTAAAATAAAAAATTAACTGGATGGACTTAAGAGCATATTGGAGACTGCAAAATAAATAAATAAATAAGATCAGAAACCATGAAGACAAGCAATAGAAACTCTGACCCAGAGACAATATCAAGTGGCCTAATATATGTGTACTTGGAGTCCCAGACAGAAAGGAGTGAGAACTATTGGAACAGAAAGAGATATTTGAAGACACAATGGCTTCACATTTCCCAAATTTGATTTTTTAAAAAATCAACTACAGATCCAAGAAACTCAACAAACTTCAAGCAGAATAAACACAAAGAAAACCAAACATAAAGAGAGACATCCTCAAAGCAGCAGAGCAATAAAGATACATTATATTTGGAGGAACAATGGTGAGAATAATGACTGAATATCCTCAGAAGCAACAGAGGCCAGAAGACAATGGAATAACATTTAAAAACTGTTTTGGGGGAGTGGGGGACACCATCAACCTAGAATTGTATATCCAGCCAAAATATCCTTCAAAAATGAAATGGTGGGCGGCTGCCGTGGCTCAGCAGGCAGAGCTCCAACCTGCCGTGCTGGAGGTCTGGAGTTCGATCCCTGGTGCCTCCTGCCCATATGCAAATTAAAAAAAAAAAATGAAATGGAGACATTCTCAGATAAATAAAAGCTGAGAAAATGTTACCAGCAGATGTGTGCTGTGAGAAATGTTAAAGAAATTTCTTTAAGCAGAAGGGAAAAATACCAGATGGAAAATTTGTGTTCTACAGAGAGGAAGGTAGAGCACTGGATATTGTCAATATGTGGGTCAATGTCTTTATTTCTTTAAAAGACAACTGTTTCAACAGAGCTGTTCAAACTGTTCAATATGAATAGTCATCATGAGCAGATAGGTCTGTATAGAGCTGTGCTTTCAGACTTTAATGTGCATACAAATCACTTGATCTTGTTAAAGTACAGGGTCTGATGAGTAGGTCTGGGGTAGGGCCCGGGATTCTGAATTCTAACAAGCCCCTCAGGTTGCCTGTTCTGCTGTCCTGTCAACAATACTTTGAGCAGCACACATATAAAGGATAGTGACTACCTTATGCAAACTTGTCAAGAACAGAACAAAAGAAAGAGGGAGACATTAGAAACTGGTGGCAAAGAGAGTAACACTCACTGGACTGAGACTGAATTCACATCTGTGTGTCCCCAGTTATTAGCCATGTGACCCTGGGCAAATCATTTAACCTCACTAATCCCCAAGTGATTATTTATCTCCTGAAATCCCTTGTCAAACATTCTTAGAACTGTGAGGGGCCTAAAAGATGATCTAGTCCGTTCATTTCATTTTAGAAATGAAAAGGGTGAAGTGACTGGCACATGAATACAAGTAGGTGGCAGAGCCAGGGTTTAAACTCAAGTTTTCTAACTGCAAGTTTGGGGGTTATTCTTCTGCCCAATGCTGTAATTTTAAGAAAAGAAAAAATTCAGAACATTCTAAATTAAGAAGAAAGTCTCTAGCTGAGAAGAAGTATAGAAGAGGCAGCAAAGTCATGGCCATGAAATAAATTTTCTGGTCAGATAAGTGATGGGGTAAATTAAACTATGGCACAGAATCCCATGCCCTTTAGCTCCTGGAGGCTATCTGATTCAGCAGGCTCCAAATCTAGATAGTATCAAAAAGAGTAAAAATTCAGGGACATTAGGCTAAAGAGAAAAGAGAAACACCAGAGGATGCCATTGAGCAGCAAAAGAAGTGTGAAATGTGTGCATCTGTGGATAAGGATTCAAGTATAACAAACTTAAACCATTTATGAAAACTTGAATTAAGTTTGAAAAGTAACTAAAAGAGTGAGGGTTTGGGAAGATCCTGCCTGTCCATCTCAGCTCACAGAAATTCTCCTTCTTCTGAATGCCTAGAATTTAGTACAGTGCAGCAGTCTGGCACTGGCTGCTCTCCTTGATGAGGCTTGCTCTTTCAGCAGGAACAGGGTCTAATTCAGGTCTGCCTCTCCCCCAGCTCTCAGCCTATGGCCTGGCATAGAGCAGGCACTCTAACACATGTTTCCTAACCAGTGTGTCCTATAAACTTAGCTTCATGAGAATTCACACTTTCTTCACGCAGCCACTCACCTCAGCACTCCCCTACTGCCCCCACACCCTCTTGCAAAAGCCGCCCTCTATAACATGGCAGCAGGAAGTATTAGGATTAAAAGTCATAGGTGAGAGTATGTCTTAGGAATGATGACTTTTGAACTAGTACAGGAGATGGATCCATTGTCCTTTCTTACTAGCGCAAGACTCTGCCCAAATGAGGTGGCTGAGGAGATGTAAAGATGATGGAGGAGAACAGACAGGGATGAGAGGGAAAGGAGGGGACATTTTAACCCCAGCTGACACCTGTGTCTAATGTGGCTGATCTAAAGGGACATTACAGGACATTTTCCACTAGGAAACCCATTCCTATCCTAACTGTGGTATTTACGTTTATGTGTCAATTTGGTTAGGTTGTGATGTCCTATTGTTTGGCCAAACACTTGTCTACATGTTACTTTGAGGTTATTTTGTAGGCCACATCAGCATCTACAATCAGTTGTCTTGAAATAAAGGAGATTACCCTCAATAATGTGGGTTGGCACTATCCAAACAGTTGAGGTCCGTAAGAGCAAAGAACTGAGAGTTTCAGAGAGAAGAAACTCTGCCCCAAGACTAAACTATCTACTCCCCTTGGAATTTCCAGCCTGTTGACCTGTCCTATGGATCTCAGATTTGCCAGCACCTACAATTGCATAAACTCATCTATTAAAATAAATCTTTCAAAAATATGTGTGTGTGTGTGCATGCGTGTGTCCTGTTGGTTGTGTTTTCTGGAGAACCCTGACTGATACAGATTTAACCCAAGTGCTCAAATGCCAAAAAGGTGGCTAAAGCTGGGCCTTGCTAAGGGTAGGAGGAGGAAGAGGAAGGAGAAAAAAAGGGGACCTAGTCCTCCCCCAAGGTCATCATCTCTTGTTTTGAATGATTGGGACCAAGGCTTTCATGACACTGGAATTATTATTTCACTGAGGGGGAGAGCTAGAGGGACTCAGAGGCTCTAGTCCATGAGTTTACTTCTTTGGTTCAGGACAGGGAGGTTCCAGGAGGTGGTGTCTCTTGTCCAAGGCCATAAAGTGAGTAGGTGGAAGAGTTTGAACCAGAAGCCCAGGTCTCTCAACTCTCAGTTCAGTGGTCTTTTGACTATTGCTGCTACCCTCCTTTCCACTGCCACACACATGCAAGCACTAAGTCTTGGTATGCCCAACATGTACTGCTTCTGCCTCTAAAGCCCAGAGCTTGATTTCTTTTTGATCCATAATGATAAAATTTCAACAATTCTTGTGGGGAGCCAAGCAGGCTTGGCTCTGCTGTGGGCACAGTCTACCCAGGCAACCTTCCCTTGTTTGTGGGAGGGCAGAAGAGGAGGAGAAGAGATCTGGGAAGGGCTCTATCAGGATGGCAGGTCGATCTGAAGGCAGAACACCTGCCTTTGGGTTGCAATCCCTTGTCATCAACGATTTCAGTTGTGACCGGAAATTCCTCATTCACAGAGTTTTGCAGAACAAAACTGATTTCAGAGAGTGCTACCTTCCTCCAAGAGGGAGGTCTGGATTCTGGCAATTTCCTTTTCCAGAGGATGAGAAAGCTGCAGCCCCTTAAAACTCCAAGTCTAAAAAAAAAAAAAAAACTCCAAGTCTACTTCTCCCTGGCCCTGACCTTCTTTTTGGCATCCAGCACCAGTAACAAATGCAGAGATCCCAGGCAGGGGTGGGGATATGGGGCTCACTCATTACACGTGTCTTGTGATTCATTTCATCAGTAAACCCAGATTGACGTCTGTGTGCCAGGCTTGGGAATAGGACGATGATGAAGACACAGCCCTACCCCTAAGCAGCTCTTTGATGACTCAATAGGTGCTGTACAGAATGTGTGAGGAGGTGCTGTGGGGCACGGAGGAGGGTTGCCAGGGCACAGTCACTCACCGAACTATGGTGTTGGAGCCTCCTTTGTGGTAGTAGAGAGAGTTGTTGTAAACAGCATGCCCACAGCCATGGTAATAAAACGGGAGGCGGATTAACCTGTAACTGTCATTCAGAAGTGCGGAGTGGTCTTTGAATTCCTTCACCATGAGGCCTGCAGGAAGGAAGTCAGGGAAAGGCTATTGGCTACCACCTGACATCCGGCATCACACCTTAGGAGTGAGTCGAGGCAGAGAGGATTTAAAAGGAGGGAAATTGAGAGTGAGACATCCTCTAAGGGTCTTTACCCAGTGTGAGAAGTCTAAGACTCCTAAACTCAAAGTCCAGTTCTCTTCCATGGACTTCTGAGACAGCTTTCAAATGTAGAAGCCAAGAATCTGCTTTGCTCTGCCCAAGAGAACTATGTATCACTCCCTCTCCAGCCCTCTGTATATTATTTGTAAAATCTTTTATCAGAATAGCATGGGCTTTACCAGGGTTAGCAAATATCTGGCCCTGTGCCCTCACCTCCTGCCTCTTCCTGCACCCCATGACAACCACTGCTGATGCATAATGTCACGCTCTTCTTTTGCATCTTAAATCTTTCTTAGTAATCTGGACTGACCAGCTATCAAAGTTAATCTTAATGAAAGGAAGACATATCTCAGCTATTACCAATGAGTCTCATCTCTGGCCAATAAGTCTTGCCAGGCCCTTTCTGGAATGAGGCCACTGCTGTCACCACCAGCAATTCCTGACCACATGCCTTTAGGGCAGTATGACTAGGGTCATGCTTAGAGGTAATGTGACTGCAACATGGCACTTCCCCTTTCTGCCACAGACTCTCTGCCCTACAGGCACTGGAGAAGGATGGCCAGAATCAATCTCCTGTGAGTTTGCCAACCTTAAAAATAAAGATGGACAGTGCATAAAGAATTTGTCTCTGACATTTCTTCCACATTATGATTTCAGGGTTCATAAGCTCTGCAATCATAACACTATTGTATTTCCTTCTGGTTACTTTGCCTAAGATCGGATAAGCTGTACTAGGAGTGACCTGGTCATGTCCCTGAGATCTGAAGTGCAGGGCTTCTCTTTGGAGTATGTAATTGAGAAAAGTATTCTACCCACTTTTTCTAAAATAAAGAGCAAATCTATTAAGCCAATTAGCAGGGCTTTTAAGCCTGAAGGCAGGCAACAGATGAAAAATACAATTACAACACAGAAATAGTGGCAGTACCTGAAAAATGTTCAGTCACCCAAATCCGCTCATCAGTCTTGTTAGCAGACTCTCTTATCCAAGTCCCAAACGTTTCCTTAAGTATAAAAACTTGCATTGGATTTCCAATGGCAGTGATCATGTATTCTACAATAGAGGAGAAAGGACAGTTACTCACCTGCCAGGTATGGATTTAAGGCATCCGATTCCCGGATTTCAAAACAGTGTGCTTGTCTCTGTACCTGCTTGTGGGAAATGTTGTTCATTGACTTTCTCGTCAGCTTTTCCAACCAAGGTATCATCATTTGGTATTGCACAAGTCTCACCTAAAACAACAACAGCAATAATCAGAACAAATTGAGTTGGGGGAGTGAGATTTGTATGACTTGATAACTGGTGCTTTTCCCTACCTCATTCCAGACTCCAGCCCATTTGCATCCCCTAACAAGCCCACTCCGGTTGCTTGCTTTAAAACAACACTAAGCCATATGCTTCCAAACGTTTCCCCTACTCTGTGTGTTTCCAAGAAGCTTTCTGTGACCACAGTTGCTTGCATAATACCATCCCAACAGGATGTTGTAAAAGGGAAATGGTGGACTGAGCCAGCCCATCTACCCTGAGCAATCTAGGGGAAATAGGTGCCTGTCGTCCCCATCCTGAGCCCTCTGGGCAGGTGATATCACTATCTCAGATGACTTTTTCTGGAAGGATTTTCACTTTTGGGGAAGCTGAAAGGGAGGTGTGAGGGAGCAACCTCAGAGATGAAACAGTCTGCTTTGCTCACTGTCTTCCTGGATTACCACGAGAAGAATTGCGGGGCCTCAGAAGAAGGAAACTAGAGGCAGTCTGTTGCAAAGATGTTTGCCTCCCTCACCACCACTTCCCACCTATCTTGGCTTGAAGGCCTATTGGGACACAGGTCCTTGAATGTAGCCTGGTTCACAGTGATTTGAGGCAGCAACTTCTTTCTCCCTGAGCTGTAATTTGTCATCTTTGGCTTGTCAAAGTTCCCCTTAATGAATGGGCTTCATTCAGACCTTTGGCGAAGAGATGCCTTGGGATGGCAGAGCAGGGCAGGTGGAGCACAAGGCTAGTGAGACAGTGACAGGGACAGGACTGGGCTTGCGGGGAGGTGCCATTGTCTGGGGCAGGGTAGAGAGAATCTGGCTTTCTGGGACTAGGCCCTAGACAAATTATGAGGCATTCAAATCACCGTATGATTGTAGTAGAAGGGGTAACATCTACATTATCACTGCGGAGCTCACAGAATAATCTGAAGGGGTTTCTTCATCATTTATAAAATAAGGAGGCAGAACCCTACATGATCTCTAGGCTTCCCTCTAGCTGAGCTGTGTTTCTCTGAATCCTTTTGTCACCTGATGAGAACAGTCTCAGGAATCTGTTATAACTCCCCCACATGCAACCCTGCTGTCTCCAGGTTCCCCCGATTCCATCCTTAGGAATGTAGAGACCCTACTGTTCTTATTCAGAAGAAAAGGTGCCCATTCATTCCTGTTGTACTAACCTGTTACTAAGACTGCGGTGTAGGAGGTTAAGGGGATGAAATTGGAGGAGGAGAGAGGGCCAAGTGTAGATGCAGAAAACCTGACAATTGGAGACTTGTGTCTACTCAGCAAAGTGGAAGATAATGGCCTCTCACTTAAAGCAGTTTTCACAATCTGGGGCCCTCCCCTACTGACCAGACAGTAGATCAGTTAGGAGGAGCAGAGTGCTTCTTCAGGCTCAAATTATCACTTGCTGACAGAGCCTTTGGAAAATTAGTATTTGGCAAAAGCTCAGATCAGACTCCATTCTCTTAGGCAACTGTCCCTACTCAGCCTATTCTCCGAGGGCAATTGAACAAAGGGGTCTATGCTAATGGAGGGGTGATGGTAAGAAGGCACTGCTGTGCTGTGGTTTCACCTTATGTTGGCTGTTGGACGGAATTATAATCGGGCTGCATTTATTGGGACAGGGGTGATATCTCTGAAAGCACAGATTTGCCCACTCCGGCAACCAAGTGCATGATCCCATAATATCTTCCAGAAAGAACAATGAAGCAGACAGAATAAAAGAATTTAGGGAAGTGGTAGTAAAATCCCTAATAAGTCCTGAGGGAAATTCCAAGCAGTATCCTCCTCTCCATTTGCCACCGAAGAGAGTCGTACCTCATGGTCTGGGTGAGGTCAGGGGCCCCGGGTCACTCTGGCTGGGAAGAAGTTTTAGCACCACTCCAACAAGTATTTTCTATTAAGATGGCCCCTTGAATTCTAATTAGCTTTCAATCTTGCTACCCACCCTGTAGCCAACTGGCTGAAGAACAAGTCCACCGACCTCTCAGGAGATCAGGCATTCCCTGAATGGGATTGGCTAAAGCCTCAAAGTGTGAACTCCCATGTCTGAAGGGAAAGGGATCTAAGAGCAAAGAGCTTTAGAGCCAGACCTGGGTTTGAATCCTGACTCTGGCACCCGCTAATTGAGTGGCTATGGCAACTTACTTAGCAACTCTGGTTTCAATTTTTTATTGAAAATTGGAGATGGAAATGATACCTACATCATAGGGTTGTTGTGAGGATCTTAGCACTGTGCCTGGCACATGTTTTAAGACTCAAAAAATAGTGGTGGCGATGGTAGGACTGCAGCTAATATTGGGTGGAGCTGACCAATCTGGCCATGTCTATCGTCTTCCCAAGCATCACTCAAGCCTTTCACCACAAGAAGTCACTGCAAGTGGCTAACAGCTCAGCTTTAGAGACTGTTTCAGGAGACAGGGACTGTGAATTTGGGCCAAGAGGAGGGACAGTGTGGAGATATGGGAGGGTGAAGGGATGAGAGAAGTGGGTGGGAAGCCCAATTCTAAACCCGCCCCGGTCCTCAGCCCTGGGGCTGACTTCTCTAGCCTCCCACAGCTATGTTCCAGGGGGTGGGGACTCACACTTGGGATAAATTATCCTCCCTCTGTTTAAAAAATCTGGTCACAAAGCCTGGGGTGCAACCCAAGAGTTTGAGATTATTAATGGATGAGGCAAGTTCCCGGGACGGGGGTTGGTGACCTGTGCACTGGCCATTAAACACATTTGGCTGCCGTGGGCCTTTGGATCTTCTGCTTCCAGGGGGCCCTGGAGGACCTGGAGGACCGGGAGGGCCTGGGGGCCCGGGTGGGCCTGGCAGGCCTTGGTCACCTTTGGCACCTGGAAAGAGAAAGAAAGAGACAAAGGGGGAGATGGAGAAGATGGGGGGTGGGGTGGGGTAGTTGATTGATTGAAGAGCCATAAATAGAGATTGAGTTTCACATGAGGTAACAGCAGCACCAGGGAATCTCACTGAGCTTCCGCCTTGCCAGAGGTAACTGAATTTTAGCAGTTGAGGAAGAAGCCATAGGAGGATGTTAAGTACCAACTACATGCCAGGAACTGTATAAGATGTTTATGAATCTCCTTTCCATCTTTCTTCCCAACCACTCTAAGAGGGAGCGTTATTTCCTCATCAGACTGAGTCTTAATGAAGTGAAGCGGTCTACTCAAGGTTAAAACCTGAATAGAGCCAAAATTCAATTTTAGGCATGTCTCACTCCAAAGTTCACCCTTCTTCCACTGGCCAAAGTCACTGGATCTCAATACTGGCTAGATATTAGAGTTACCTAAAGAGCTTTAATAAAGTACTAGTGCCTGGACCCCATCCCAGAAATCCATTTAATCAGAATGTTGATGGTTGTGCATGTATGTGTGTTGGTTATCTTTATTTTTTTGTGTCTCCTGATATGCAGCCAGGTGTGAAAAGTACTGCTCTCCATGGTAGGAGTAAAATCCCTAACAGGAAATCAGGAGATCCTTTAGTTTCTGCTTCTATTCAGCTTTGTGATTTGAACAGGGTACTTAAACCTTCTGAGCCTCTGTTCCCTTTATCTCCACCTTGAGTCTCATAATCCCTGCCCTTCCCTGTGAGAATCCAGTGAAGGCACTGTTATAAATGCTTTGAGAGCTGTTATCCACACACACCTGCAGGCAGTCATTTCTCTACCTTCAGGTGGGTGCAGCCCTTTGCAGAGACTGCTGCTTCTGGAACTTTCATAAAGATGTCACGTGATTGTGCTGCTTAGGCCTTTGGCTCTTATCCTTCAGTCCTGGGTTGAAACTGCTGATATAAGTTCTCTTGACATGTCCCTTCTGGCCCAGATCAAACAACAGTGGGCAGGTAGGGATGGGCCACAGGGGCCAAAGGCAGGTTGAAGCCCACCCTGGAAGGGGCAGAGATCTGAAGGTCAGGACAGACACGTTCTAACTTTCCTGCCCAGCAGACACACTCAGCTCTGGCCTGGTCTCTAGAATTGGGGTACACTCAGGAATGGTGCATCTCTGAATGGTTTATTGTCAGCACTCACTTGGTTTAGTAGCATAGGGGAATATGGTTTTCTGGATGTGTGGATTTCCCATATAACTGAAGTATAACATGATGTTATGTGTCCAAAGTGTATTCATAGTAAAATTTTAGGTGTTTTGCATGGCATCTTCCCCTTATATGAAACAAAGCATGCTAAACACAATTTCATTTTTCCTGAATGCTTTGGTCTTAGCACAGTGTCTGGCAAGCAGTAGGTCCTCAGTAAGTGTTGAATGGAAGCATCAATGGATGAGTGACTAATTCAGGTTCATTATCACCCTAGCTTCTTGAGGCTAGATCATATTTTGTTTATCTTCATATTCCCAGCTATTAGCAGAGTCCCTGGTTCATAAATATGGTTCTTTTTCTGCATTCAATAAATGCTTATCAAATGTGTTAATAGGATGGTTATGTTTCTATGATATAAACTGTCTCCAAAGCACAATGCTTTTAATATTATTCTGCCTCTTCCCCCACTACATCAGCTGTCACTTATTCTTTCCATCCATGTCATTGTCTTGTATGAATCATTCCCCTCAAACTCCTCTCCCACAGGCACCAACTATCTGCTCTTTTTTTTTTCATTTTTAAACAGTTTTATTCACACATCGTATAATCTAACTTCAGTGTACAGACATGCCTTCACCACCATACTCTATCTGAAGACATTTCCTTTTCTTCCACAAAGAATCCATACCCCTTTCCCATGCCCTCAGCCTGGTGACATTTAGTTTTGGCCTAATGCCTTTAGTTACATTCAGTGGAAGCATATTACAATGTTACTGTTGACTATAGACCTTAGCCTGCATTGATTGTACTTTTTCCCAGATACCGTCTATTTTCAGCACCCTGCAATATTGACATTCATTTGTTCTCCCTCATGCAAAAACGTTTTCTAATTTGTACAGTTAGTCACCATCATTGCCCACTCTAGGCATTCGTAAATTATACCATCTCAGTCTTTTTCCCCTATTTTTCATATGTGCCCCCAGTCCTTCTCCCTCTATCATACTCACATTCAGCTTCATTCAATGTGATTATACTATTGTGCTACAATCAGGTAGTACTGGCTACCATTTCTGGTAGAAATGGCTATCCATTTCTGAATTTTTACAATCAGTCATGATGCACAATCTGCATTCCTTCAGCACCAATTGCCCAATTTCTACCCTATTTCTATCTCTTGATAACCTGTGTTCTTAACTTCAATTCTCCAAGTTCACTCATTAATGTTAGTTCATGTTAATGAGACCATACAGTATTTATCCTTTTGTTTCTGATTAATTTCACTTGCTATAATGTCCTCAAGGTTCATCCATATTACATACTTCCTGACTCTATTTTGTCTTACAGCTGCATAATATTCCATCATATGCATATACCACAGCTTATTTAGCCACTCATTTGTTAATGGACATTTGTGCTGTTTCCATCTCTTG
This sequence comes from Myrmecophaga tridactyla, assembly GCA_004026745.1. Lineage (NCBI taxonomy): Eukaryota > Metazoa > Chordata > Mammalia > Pilosa > Myrmecophagidae > Myrmecophaga > Myrmecophaga tridactyla. The sequence continues at coordinate 10,785 of PVIY010006569.1, read as the reverse complement.
GCAATCATAAATAATGCTGCTATAAACACCGGTGTGCAAACGTCTGTTTTGTGTCCTTGCCCTCATGTCCTCTGAATAGATACCCAGCAATGGATTGAATCATATGGCAATTCTATACTTAGCTTTCTGAGGAACCGCCAAATTGCCTTCCAGAGTGGTTGGTTGTACCATTTCACATTACCATCAACAGTGGATAAGTGTGCCTTCTCCACATCTTCTCCAGCACTTAACGTTTTCTGTTTGTTTGTTTTTATAATGACCATTCTAGTGGGTGTCAGATGATATCTCATTGTGGTTTTGATCTGCATTTCCCTAATAGCCAGTGAAGTTGAGCATATTTTCATGTGCCTTTTAGCCATTTGTATTTCCTCTTCTGAGAAGTGTGTGTTCATGCCTTTTGCCCATTTTTTAATTGGGTTGTTTTTCTTTTTGTTGTTGAGTTGAAGAATCTCTTTATATATTCTGGATACTAAACCCTTATCTGATATGTGGTTTCCAATTATTGTCTTCCATTGCATAGGCTGCCTTTTTATTTTCTTGACAAAGTTTTTGATGCCCAAAAGTGTTTAATGTTGAGGAGTTTCCATTTATCTATTTCTTTCTTCAATATTTGTGCTTTGGGTGTGTAAGGTCTAGGAAACTGCCTACTATGACAAGTTTTTTTATAAGATAGTTCCCTACATTTTCTTCTAGAAATATTATGGTCTTAGCTCTAATGTTTATGTCTTTGATCCATTTTGAGTTAATTTTTGTATAGAGTGTGAGATATGGATTCTTCTTCATTCTTTTGCATATAGATATCCAGTCCTCCAAGCACCATTTATTGAAGAGACTGGTCTGTCCCAGGTGAGTTGGTTTGACTGCCTTATCAAAGATCAATTGTCCATAGGTGAGACAGTCTGTATCTGAATACTCTATTCAATTCCATCAGTCAGTATATCTATCTTTATGCCAGTACCATGGTGTTTTAACCACTGTAGCTTCATAATATGCTTTAAAGTCAGGTAGTGTGAGACCTCCCACTTCATTTTTCTTTCTCAAGATATGTTTAGCTATCCAGGGCACCTTTCCCTTCCAGATAAATTTGATTATTGGTTTTCCTATTTCTGCAAAGTAAGTTGTAGGGATTTTAATTGGTATTGCATTGAAGCTATAAATCAATTTGGGTAGAAATGACATTTAACTATATTTAGCATTCCAATCCATGAACATGGCATGCCCTTTCATTTATTTAGGACTTCCATTACTTCTTTTAGCAATTTCTTGTAGTTTTCTCTGTATAGGTCTTTTGTATTCTTAGTTAAATTTATTCCTAAATATTTGATTCTTTCGGTTGCTATTATAAATGGATTTTTTTCTTGATTTCCTTTCAGATTGCTCATTACTAGTATATAGAAACACTACTGATTTTTGGGTGTTGATCTTGTACCCTGCCACTTTGTCATACACATTTATTAGCTCTAGTAGGTTTGCTGTAAAGTTTTCAGGATTTTCGACATACAGTATCATATCATCTGCAAACAGTGAGAGTTTACTTTTTCCTCTCTAATTTGGATGCCTTTATTTATTTTTCTTGTTCAATTATTCTGGCTTGAACTTCCAGCACAGTGTTGAGCAACAGTGGTGACAGTGGGCATTCTTGTCTTGTATCTGATCTTAGAGGGAAAGCTTTCAGTCTTTCCCCATTGAAGATGATGTTAGCTGTGGGTTGTTCATATATCCCTTTTATCATGCTGAGGAAGTTCCCTTTTATTCCTATCCTTTGAAGTGTTTTCATCAAGAAAGGATATTGTATTTTGTTTAATGCCTTTTCTGCATTGATTGAGATGATCATGTGGTTTTTCTCCTTTGATTTGTTGATATGGTGTATGACATTAATTGATTTTCTTATGTTGAAACAGCCTTGCATACATGGAATAAATCTCACTTGGTCATGGTGTATAATTCTTTTAATGTGCTGCTGGATTCAATTTGGAAGCATTTTGTTGTGGATTTTTCCATCTATATTCATTAGAGATATTGGTCTGTAATTTTCTTTTGTTGTAGTATCTTTGTCTGATTTTGGTATTAGGGTGATGGCTTCATAGAATGAGTCAGGTAGCTTCCCTTCCTCTTCAATTGTTTTGAAGAGTTTGAGCAGGATTGGTACTAATTCTTTCCTGAATGCTTGGTAGACTTCACATATGAAGCCATCTGGTCCTGGACTTTTCTTTTCTGGGAGCTTCTTGTTGACTGATTCAGTCTTTTTACTTGTGATTGGTTTGTGAGATCGTCTATTTCTTCTCAAGACAAGGTTGGTTGTTCATGCCTTTCTAGGAAGTTGACCATTTCATCTACGTTGTCTAGTTTATTAGCATATAGCTGCTCATAGTATCCCCTCATTACCTCCTTTATTTCTGTGGGGTCAGTTGTTATGTCTCCTCTTCCATTTCCAATTTTATTTATTTGCATCCTCTCTCCTCTCCTTTTTGTCAACCTAGCTAAGTGTTCATCGATTTCATTGATTTTCTTAAAGAACCAACTTCCAGTTTGTTGATTGTTCTCAATTGTTTTCATGTTCTCAATTTCATTTATTTCTGCTCTAATCTTCATTATTTCTTTCCTTTTATTTGCTCTGGGGTAAGTTTGTGGTTCTTTCTCTGGTTCTTCCAAGTGCAAAGTTAATTCCTCAAATTTTGCTCTTTCCTCTTTTTTAATATAAGCATTTAAGGCAATATATTTCCTTCTTAGCACTGCCTTTGCTGCATCCCATAAATTTTGATATGTTGTGTTTTCATTTTCATTTGCTTCAAGATATTTACTTATTTCTCTTGTAATTTCTTCCTTGACCCACTGTTGTTTAACAGTGTGTTTAGTCCCCATAATTGTGAATTTTCTGGCCCTCTGTTATTGATTTCCAACTTCATTCCATTATGATCCAAGAAAGTGTTTTGTATAATTTCAATCTTTTTAAATTTATTAAGACTTGCTTTGCGACCCAGCATATGGTCTATCCTTGAGAATAATCCATGAGCACTTGAGAAAAAGGTGTATCCTGCTGTTGTGGGGTGTAATGTTCTGTAAATATGTTAGGTTTAATTCATTTATGGTAATATTCAAATTCTCTGTTTCTTTATTGATCCTCTGCCTAGATATTCTATCCATTGATGAGGGTGGGGAATTGAAGTCTCCAACTATTATGGTAGAAGTGTCTATTTCTCCCTTCAGTGTTATCTGTGTTTGCCTCACATACTTTGGGGCACTCTGGTTCGGTACATAAATATTTATGATTACTATGTTTTCTTGTTGAATTGTTCCTTTTATTAATACATAGTGTCCTTCTTTGTCTCTTTTAATTGCTTTACATTTGAAGTCTAATTTGTTGGATATTAGCATAGCTACTCTTGTTCTTTTCTGATTGCGGTTTGCATGAAATATGTTTTCTCAACTGTGCTGGTTTCAATCTGTGGTGTACCCCAAAAAAGCCATGTTCTTTAATCCTCATTCAATATTGCTGGCTGGGAGATTTTGACTGTTCCTATGGGGATGTGACCCACCCAATTGTGGGTGGTAACTTTTGATCAGATAGGTTCCATGGAGTTGTGACTCCACTCATTAGTCCTTTAAAAGAGTAAGTATTTTGGAGAGAGTCCCATTTTTGAGTGTCGAGAGCCAAGCCCATGCAACCAGAGACCTTTAGAGATGAGGAAGGAACATGCCCCCAGGAAAGCTTCATGAAGCAAGAAGCCTGGAGAGAAAGCTATCAGATGTCACCATGTTTGCCATGTGCTATTCCAAGTGAGAGAGGAACCCTGATCTTCATTGGCCTTCTTGAACCAAGGCATCTTTCCCTGATGCCTTGGATTGGACATTTCTAGAGCCTTGCTTTAATTGGGACATTTTCTCAGCCTTAGAACTATGAACTCGCAACTTCATAAATTCCTCTTTTTAAAAGCCATTCCACTTCTGGTATATTGCATTCCAGCAGCTAGCAAACTAGAACACTAATCTTTCACTTTCAACCTATTTCTGAGCTTGGTCTAAAACGAGTCTCCTATGGACAGCATATAGATGGGTCCTGTTTTTTTTAATCTATTCTGCCAGTCTATGTCTTTTGATTGAGGAGTTTAAACCATTTAACGATTAGTTTTATTACTTTAAAGGTAGTAGTTTCCTCTACCATTTTGCCTTTTAGATTTATATATCTAATTTTTTCCACTTTTTTCCTTTACTGGTAGCCTTCATTTCTACACTCTTCTCCTTTTCTCTCTCGCCTTTTCATATCTGCAGTAGCACTACTCCCTTTAGCATTTCTTGCAAAGCCTGTCTCTTGGTCACAAATTTCCTCAGTGATTATTTGTCTGAAAATATTTTAATATCCCTAACATTTTTGAAGGACATTTTTGCTGAGTATAGAATTCTTGGTTGGCAGTTTTTCTCTTTTAGAATCTTAAATATATCATACCACTGTCTTCTCGCTTCCTTGGTTTCTGCTGAGAAATCCACCCATAGTCTGACTGGGCTTCCGTTATATATGATGGATTGCTTTTCACATGCTGCTTTCAAATTTTTCTCTTTTTCCTTCACATCTGACAGTCGGAGTAGTAAGTGTCCTGGATTATGTCTATTTGAATCTATTCTGTTTGTGGTATGCTGAACTCTTCTTGGATCTGTAATTTTATGTCTTTCCTAAGAGATGGGAAATTTTCAGTGATCATTTCCTCCATTAGTCTTTCTCTTCCTTTTTCCTTCTCTTCTCCTTCTGGGACATCTACTAACACATATATTCATGCATTTCACATTGTCATTCAATTCCCTGTGATCCTGCTCATATTTTTCCATTATTTTCCCATGTTCTGTAGTTCACTAATCATTTAATCTGCCTCATCAAATCTATTATAGTAGGTTTCCATTGTTTTTTTCATCTCTTCTTTTGTGCCTTTCATTCCCATAAATTCTGTGAATTGTATTTTCAAATTTTCAATTTCTTCTTTTTGTTCACCCAATGTCCTCTTTCTATCCTCCTTCAACTCATTGATTTGATTTTTGACAAGATTTTCCATGTCTGTTCGAACATCTTGAATTAGTTGTTTCAACTTGTGTATTTCATTTGAATTGCTGTTTTGTTCTTTTGACTGTGCCATATCTTTGATTTTTCTAGTAGGACTCCTTATTTTTTGCTAGTGTTTAGGCATTCAATTTCCCTAATTAGTTTATTCTGGAGGTTGTTTTCACTCTCCTACCTAGGATTTTCTTGCTGGATGGCTTCGTTCTCTATCTGTTCCTTGACAGTTCAACTTATTCTACACCTCTAGTATAGGTTCTGTTTAACTTATCAGAATTTTTCAGTTCTTGTTTTTCTGTTTCTTGCCCTGCCTATATGGAGTCCTTTTTTTTTTTTTTTTTTTTTTTTTAAGTAGGGGCTCCTCGGATATTATAGACACCAGTCAGATTTTCTCAGACCAGACTGGCCGCCTCTCAGGAGCAAAGAGTCACCAGCATCAGATTTCCCTGAGGGTGAGACCCAGCAGGTTGTCAGACTTTCCCAGGAAGCCTCTAGACTCTGCACTTTTCCTATGTTGCCCAGCACATGGCACTTGTCTGCCTGACATTTCCCACCAATGTAAAATGATGCAGTGCCTTTAATTTTAGCAGACTTTCCATGCCAGGGGTGTGGTTAAGACAAAGGTGAAGTTGTAGGTTGGCATTAATTGCTTCAGTTTTCCAGTCCCTGGTGCCTGAATTCTTTGAAGGAGGGATTCCACTTAAGCTGGGCCCTACCTTTCTCTTGGGGAAGGATTGGCCTTTAGGGAGTTAACTCCTTTCACCTGACTAGTTACTTAGTCTCTCAGATAAGCTTAATTCCTCCCTTGCCTGGGGCTGTGCTGGAGCCTGAACATCTACCAGTTCTATTTAGTGAGCTGTTAAGGAATAGGAAAAAAGCAAAAAAAAAAAAAAAAAAGCCTTTTCAGAGCGGCATCCCTGGTCCTAGGGTTTGTCAAGTTGTCAAGTTGGTATGTGACTCTATGTATCTCCAGGCTCTATGTTCCCCCTTTCCTTGGGGTCCAGCCCTTTTCCAGTATTTTGTGCTATCCAACTCAAAAATTCTCTGCCCTCCCCCTTCCCTACCCCGTCAGTCCTGCCCCCTCTCTGCTGGGGCAAAAACACCTAGGACCTTTAGTGCTTATTCCAGGTTTATCTGTGCTGGGGGCTTATTTTCAGTAGTCAGAATTTGTTAATTAATTCTGCAACTGGAGCTTGGTTGAGTTAAACCCTTGCTGCTAGTAAAGTCTGTTTCCTTTCCCCTTGGGGAACCAGCCTGCTGTGCTCATGCGGGAGGGGTGCTGGCCTCTGCGGCTTGGGGGACTTACATTTTTGTGTGGTCTTGGCTTTTCCACCTGGTCCAGACTGGTGTACACAGTATATCCATTACTGACGTTCCCCTAGCAGTTGTTCTGTACCGTTCCTGGCTATCTACTAGCTGCTCTGGAGACAAGCTAAATTCTACACAACACTAAGCGTGCCATCTTGCCTCTGACAACTATCTGCTCTTAACCTGGGCTGAAAGCCAGAATAAGGAAAGTCAGCACCCATGTTTTGCCCCTAATTCTATGTCAAAAGGCTTGTGATAAGGGCCTGAGGATGCCTTCACCTTGACATGAAGAAAATGCATGTGCTTTCTGTCAGTGGTCATCCTCTGAGGGATGCTAAATTCCTTGCTTACTTGTCCTGTTCTGGATTGTGCTAGGCTTAATGAAGCATATCTGGGAAATCAATCCAAACATGGCTTTTAGATCTGAATTATCTAAATCAGTTATGCTTGGAGCCCAGATTTGGTCTTGTTCATGTTGGAGTGACATGCCATTTTTCCCTTTATGGAAGTGCAGAACTCTAAAGCATTCTGCAAAACAGCTGGCCACATAAAACAAATAAAGACAGAAGCCCCATGGCAGCCCTTGATTGAAAACCAGGCAGGTTTCTGGGTCTGTATGCCCTCGAAGGAAGCCCCAGGGCAAGCCTCTTACCTGTTAGGAGCACATCGTTGGATGCATCCCCTTTGTCTCCCTTTTCGCCCTTCTGCCCTGGTGGGCCTTCGTTTCCAGTCAAGCCCAGTTCACCAGGGTCTCCCTTTTCTCCCTTTTCCCCTGGATTTCCTGTGGCTCCAGGTAGCCCTGGGAATAAATGCTATATTAGTCTACTGTGCAAGAAATTCTCTTACAATACTTTATAATATGGTATTTTGTACTTCTTGAGTAGAACAGCTTTAAAAACCAAACACACGTCAGTTTATAATCATTTTGTAACAGCAGTGTGACCATATATTCATTAAAGAATGGTATTTCCAGGTGGCTCTGCTAGAACATTTTTAGAGAAATTTGGCTGGGCCCACAGATTGAACCACAATAGAGATAGTCACAGCAATAGCCTGGCTTAGCAGCATTAATTATAACCACTCTAGGTCTTAGTTTCAACTCCTACAAAATTACAGTAAGGATAAATGCACTGTGATCACATAGGATGAATGGGGCACTTCAGAGGGGTGTGTTTGGTGCTATAACAGTGGGTGCTGTTACCTACAGTCTTTAATTTATTCCTCACAACCCACTCATTGGTAGGCCAGGCATTTATCCTTACAGTCATTTCATAGATGTTGAAACTAAGACCTAGTATGGTTATAATTGATGCTGCTAAGTCAGGAGGCAAGATCCTCTGATTCCATATCCAATGCTTTTTGTGACATTCCAATGCAAAATGCTTATAATCAAAATAATAAAACAGTTAAGTTTCCTTCAGGGCAAGCATTAAACAGGGATGGTGATAGTGTGGACAAATGTACTAGGTGAGATTTCTGCTTTTGCTCAAATCACTACAGGAATTGCAGTCCAATTTTTTCTAACAATTGGCAATCCTGACAATTGTTAGAAAAAAACACTGTACTTGAAAGTGAATAAACGCTCACCCGATTGTGGATAAGAAAAGAATTTATTCACGATCTTGCAAGAACGGGCACCTAGCCAAACACAAAATGGTGGCTGGCGTGCCAAACAATAGAACGCCATAATGGTTATACCTGTGCCTAGCTTGCAGACTCTCCCCTGTTTCTCTGGATACTCCAGAGGTTGCAGCCTTTCCAGAGAGTCTAACTAATTCAAATGTCAGGCAAAAGGTTCCCGCTTTTGATAATGCTTTATTTTTCAATGACCCTGGCCGTTACTTATTTAAACTTGTTCCCACCTATTTGGCACTAATTCTAGGCTTACGTCAGAAGTGCTCTCCTTCCCTGCTTGCAAAACCAGTTTGAGTTATTCTGCAGCCCTTTCCTGTACCATCATGTGTGAAAGCTAAATTTAATTTTCTCACAACCCCCCCCCTTTCTCTTTGAACTTTTTTGGTTTTCACATTTTATTATTTCTTCAAACTTGATAAGAAAGTTTGACACTTAACCTCAGGCACACAGGATAAGTGTAGTCAGTCCAGAGCTGTGTAGCAACTGATCTTAGCCTTGGACGGCAGGCAGGAAGGGAGGGAAGGGGAGCAAACTAAGTGCACCCCTGATTGTCCTAGCTCTCTGCTGGGAGGTAGTTTTCTAGCAGCATCACAGGGAAGAGGGACCCAAACAAAATCTGGCAGTCTTGGTGAGTAAAGGAGACAAAAATCAGAGTTTGGGGAGGTACAGGCAGCTAGAGTTTGCCAGATAGAGTTTTGGAGAGAAGGGAGTTTTGTACACAGAGCTCTGGAGAGCTTGAGTATTTGGCTCCATTGAGTATTTGGCTGGGTAATGATATGTGTGTGTGGGAGTGAAACTCTATAAGTTTGGGATAAGAAGCAACAGAAAGTTCCTTATGCAATTCTCAGAGATCAAATGCAGAATAATTCTCATTCCCACCAAAATGAAGAGACCTCAAAAAATAATGGGATTTTGGATAAGGATCTTAGAAGACCTTTGTCTTTGTAGTGGGGCTAAATTAGACTGAGAATAAAGGCTGCTGTGGAACCACCATAACAAAGTTTAAAAACAAGCTTCAAATGGATCAAACTTAATTTTAAGTAATTTAACTGCCCTCCAAAATAGAAAACAAAATTTGAATCATTCAATCAATGTACTTACCCATATTAACAAACCAAGCAAGAAAAATCACATCATCTCAATAGATGCAGAAAAGGCATTTGATCAAATTCAGCATCCATTCTTAAAAATTCTCATCAAACTAGCAATATTAGAGAACTTACTCAATCTGATAAAGGGCATCTATGAAAAATCTATAGCTAACATCATCCTTAATGGTGAAGGACTAAATGCTTCCCCCATAGCATCAGGAACAAGACAAGGATCTCCACTCTCATCACTTCTATTTAACACTGTACTGGAGATTCTAACCAATGCAACAACACAAGAAAAAAGACATAAAAGGCAAACAAAATGGAAAGGAAAAATTAAAACTGTCTTTATTTGCAGGCAACATTATTGTTAATATAGAAAATCTCAAGGAATCTACAAAAAGTCACAAGAATTCAAGAGTACAAGGTATAGAGAAACCCCGAGGGAGGAAGGATTGCCTGACATTGTGCAAATGTATTGCCAGATATGAATCAATATTCCCTATTGCAGGGAATATTTGTTGCGCCCCCCCTGGAGATAGTTCTCAATAATGGGACTTGTGGCAACAAGGAGTCAGAGGTATGTTTCAAAGAAAGTAAACCTTTAGTTCCTCTTAAAGTCCATAACTAAGAGAGCTGGAGCTCAGCTCTCCATTGTTTTTTCTAATTTTTCTGCCAGTCCCTGTACCCCTTCTTACAGGGCCTGGAAAAGGAACTGCCCCATTTATACCTATCCTAACACCATCAACTTGACCAATCTTCATTCTCCAATTGTCCTCTTTTTGGTATTGCAATTTTCCTTCCACCAGATTTCTCACCTCCACCCCACACTCCTGCCAGCCCCATAAATTGCAATGTAATCTTCTCAAGAGAATCATGATTGGAAGGCACTTATACATCATTTAGATTGACTTCCCGTCAAATCTCCAAAGTCTCTCTACACTACCTGTTTGGCTTTTCAGCAATGGTGTGGGGGGTGGAGGGTGTTATTTTACCACAACACATCACCAACCATACTTAAATACTCTCCACTGCCATAAAAATTAATTATTCCTTAAAACTTAAAGCTGGAGTTAGCACTGCACCTTTCATTTACCCCAGAAGAGTGATGCATCTTCAAAATGGCCTCTGCTCCTCCATTTCAAAGGACACGCCACAGACCATCCTAAGGAAGATGCCAATGCATGAAAGAACCTCAAAGTGTTAGTCACTGCTTGTAAATGTAATGAATGAAAACAGATTTGCTAGATTTCAGCCAACAATATACACACAAACAGACACCGAAAATGGTAACTCAGTGAAAATCATGAAATTAGCTAATGGGAATCAGAGCCCTGGGTTCCCTGTCTCCACCAGGGGTAACCTCAGGCACGCACCGTGTGCTAGAGAACACAGTTGAAGAGGATGTGAAGAGGAACAGGTCGGGGGGCTGGGAGGCCCAGACCCTTCCATTGTCAACACTTGCCCTGCTGAGGATTCATTAATCCAGGGGTCAAATCATGCCTCTCGGTGAGAATGGGGAGAAATTCAACTTCCCCAAGTTGAATTCTTGATATTCTCACAAGCAGTGTGGACAACCAAAGCTATAAGCTGAGCCCCCAGTCTTGGGGCTTGTTCATATGAAACTTAACCCCACAAAGGATAGGTCAAGTCTACTTAAAATTTAGGCCTAAGAGTCACCCCCAGGAGGGCCTCTTTTGTTACTCA
>PVIY010006568.1:0-86780 GCA_004026745.1 Myrmecophaga tridactyla | reverse complement strand
GGATTCTTTTGACCAATAATATGATCGTGAAATTCATATGTGTTTTCACACATATTGGTAATTTATTTTGTTTTATTGCTGTGTGGTATTCCAATGTCCGAATACGCTACTGTTTATTTGCCAATTCTGTCACGGTTGAGAAATAATACTGTTTGAAGTTTTAGGCCATTATGTACAATGCTAATATAACATTCTTGTACATATCCCCTAATGCATGTGTACCTGCATTTTATAGGTATACTTGCACATGAATTACTGTATATTATAATGGGTGTGTCTTTAAATTGAATAGATAAAAGCAGTGTTTTAGGAGTCCCATCCCATATCATTGGAATTAACTGGCAATGTCCTACTACATGTAAGGTAAACTCACAAACATAGGAGAAGATCAGCAGTTTACCTTCCCTCCAACTACATTTTGCTGGACACTTGGGTCAAGGAAATACAAATAGGTTCTTCGTGGTCCTATGGTCTTGGGGTTATGATCACCTGCAAGTCAGTGGGAAATGTGCACAATCATCTGAGATAGGCTTTATTTGCTTTGGGTGTTTCTGGTGGGGTGACCGTTGGAGAATCAGGAAAATTACCAAGATTTTCAAGTACACTAGCAGACAAGGTGTGGAGGGGGTTCTCTGAGGACAAGCTGCCATATTACCCTTGTTCTAGTTTGCTAGCTTCTTCTCCTGGCTTCCTGTTTCATGAAGCTCCCCGGGAGACATTTTCCTTCTTCATCCCCAAAGGTCACTGGCTGGTGGACTCTTTGCTTTTTTTTTTTAAAAATTTGCATATGGGCAGGAGGCACCAGGGATCGAACTCCAGACCTCCAGCACAGCAGGTCGGAGCTCGCCTGCTGAGCCACGGCAGCCACCCGACTCTTTGCTTCTTGTGGCTTCTTGTTCTGCTCTGTTATCTCTGAATCTCTTTCTCCAAAATGTTTCCTCTTTTATAGGACTCCAGTAAACCAATCAAGACCCACCCAAATGGGTGGAGACATGTCGTCCCCTAATCCAGTTTAACAACCATTCTTGACTAAACCACATCATGCAGGGAGATAATCTCATTACAGTTTCAAACATACAGTATTGAATAGAGATTATTCTACCTTTATGAAATGGGATTTATATTAAAACATGGCTTTTCTTAGGAGGCATGCTTCCTTTCAAACCAGCACAACCCTTTTACCCATAAATAAACCCCTTGCTCAGGACTGTGTTATCCTGGTTTCTAGGATGGGCTGATAAATACAGGTTTACTCCTTCTCAGGAGTGCCTACTGGTACTTCCTAGCAGATAGTGGACAGTCAGCATGTTCCTTCCTATTTGAATCAAACATATGTCACCACTCACTGAAGACAGTATGGCTAATATATGTGCATTTCAAGGCACCCAGCTCACCCTGCTGGTATATGGGATCCTGGTGGGGAGGGAGCAGCATCCCTCCACTATGGCACAAGCTTAAGGGGTGCATAAATCATCTATCTTCCGGGATTAAGAACTGCTGGCCATGGAGGACCAATGCCCACTAGTGAAGCCAAACTTGCCTCTCTCTTCTCTGAGTAAACGTTTTACTCTCCACTGCCTGTAGAGTTAGACTTTGGCTGCTGACCCCCAACACCTGCAAACCATGGCATAGGCTGGGGCACTGGGACTGCTGTTCCTCCTGACAGGTAGTGTTAAGCACTTTGCAAACCTCCATTAGGTGAGATCCCCTCCCCTGGATGTGGTAAAGGTATCTCTCTTTCTGACAGACAGTTTAGCACAGTTGACCAGGGAGCCAACAGTTCAACAGGAAAATCATCAAATTCATTGTAATGCTATTGGATGCCTAGTTGCTTCAGAAATCTTGGATCTGTAGAAACAGCTTTAAAAGCAGAAACACTTGAGTAGACCACAAAGGGTCTACGTTTCTTGCAGAGATTGTTTAAAAAGACTCTCTTCCTAATGCATGGTAAGAAAAAAAAATTCTTAGAATGGCTGGAGAAAAATCTCAATTGAAATACCTAAACTGTGTGCTATCTGGTAGAAGATAAATGTGATATCGATAATGGAAAATATGGAACAGATAAACAGTGCGATTTTGTGTAGTTTACTCTGTGGCCTTCGTCCAAATTTTCAGTAAATTCTGTTGTTCATTAATGCTTTTGTGTGAGCACAAAAATTATTAGGAGGAATTCAAATATAAACATCAGCAATCACTTCTATTATTCAATTTTTTCTCAGATTTTAAGTACTAAAATAGGAAGAATGAAGTATAAATATTGAAAATTTAAAAAAAATCAAATTTATTACTATTTTAGGATGGTGAAATATATTCATGAGAATAAAGAGAAAATTAACAAAACTAATAAAAGAGATTAAGAGGGCCAGATAAAATGAAATAACAAAAACAACCTTTTTCTTCATGCCAGCAATATTTAAATAGAAAAGATGGTAATGAAAAAAACTCCAATTCATAATGGCATTTAAAAAGTAAACAAAAAACTAGGAATTAACTTAGTTAAAATATGAGTAAGAAGTACATGAAGAACAATGTAAATTACATTTTGGAGGACATAAAAGTAGACCTGATTAAAAATAGATCCATAGAATGACACTGGATGGAATGTTAGACTTTGGCAAGGCTAACAATTGTCCCAGAAGTAATTTATATATTTAATTCCAATCAATATCTAAAAGTTATTAAAGGAATTAGCATATTAGAAAATAAAGTCATTGAAGGCTATGAGTTATAAGAGAGGAAAGGTTTACATGGTTAAATATTTGTAACAATGAAGAACTGGCCTAGTTTAACAAGTCCTATCAAATCCATGGAATAAAAAGTGCAGAATCAGAAAGGAGAAACTGGGAAACTTACTGTATCAAAATGTAGTGTTAAGGGGGTGTGCAAGGGTGGTTTAGCAGTAGAATTCTCAACTGCCATGTGGGAGACCCAGGTTTGATTCCTGGACCAGGCACCTCCAAAAAAAAGGAAAAAAAAATAATGTGGTGTTCAAAATAGTGCGAAAAGAATGGAATGCTTCAATAAATTGCGTTAGTTCAATTGGCAAACCCTTTGGGCAAATATATTGCAATATTCATACCTCACATCTCATGTACTATCAGATGTAATTTATAATTAAATATGAAAAAGGAAAGCATAAAATTAATTAGGAAAAAGCTTAGAGAGTAAAGATTTGTGTAATCTTTTTAGTGGGGAAAACTTCTTAGGTAAGACAACAGAGGCAGAAGCCAAGAAGAGAAGATCAAAAGATCGGTTATGTAATATTAAAATTTCAAAATTTTTAAAGTTAAGCCATTAATTGGGAAACTATTTGTCCTATGTAAATAGTCCTACAAAACAGTAAATGAAAGACAAAGTAAAGAAAAATAGGCAAAGAATGTAAAAGGCTAAAGATATACCAAACAAAAAAAATACTCAATTTTATTTAAAAAAAAAAGGATGCAAATTATTCAAGAAAAAGATTTTGCTAACCTCACACATTAGCAAAGATTGAGAATCCCAATCATTGATGCATCAGTGAGGAAAGAAGCATTCTTATATGTTATTTGAAGAAATGTGTTAATATACTATAGAAGGCAAATAGGTAACATCTAACAGCATTTAAACCATTTGGACACTTTCACCTGAAAACTACACTTTTACTTTTAAAAGTATAACTACATATAAGAATATCTGTTCAATATAAAATATAAATTTGCTGAAGCCTACCTTTCCATCAAGACATGTTAAATATTGGACAGCTATACAATAATGTGTTACTAAACCATTAAAAAAGAATGGCGCTTCATCTGCAGACATGAAGACTATTTCTACTATATACTAAATAATTAAATTGTAAAGCAATGTATATGGTGGCCCAACATATGCATATACTTAAAATTCCATGTATATTTATTGTAAATATACTAATCACATTAAAATACATATATGTATAAGACCATATCATAAAAATTAAAAAAAAAACATTTGAAAGATTTTAGATCAGTGGGGCCAAGAACAAGCCATGAAGGTGAGACAAAAAAATTATTACTACGACGTACTTTAGCTTTTCTGTTCTTGAGACCACTTGGTGCTAAATAATATAGGAGGGATTTTGGACATGTGATTATGAAGACATTATCATCTCTGATTTTGAGATCATCTAGATTTTCTAGTAGGTCAATATCAATGAATGGATGTTCAAAATAACAGCCTTTAAAGTTCAGTAAATACACGTCTGCGTCATCCATAATTGTTCACCTAGAAATAAAAATAGATGAAATATTTTTCAAGTTCTTAGTAGTTTACAATAATGACTGACACTTATTGAGTGCTTCATATAGGCTGGGCATCATTTAAATCTCCTACATGTATCAACTCATTTACCACAGTAAACACCTTACATATGTGTATATGTGTGTATATATATATATATAATTGATTTACTCTTCACGCAACCCAACAAAGTATTTACTGCTATTATCATCGCTAAAGATGCAGAAACTAACATAAAAAGAGAGAAGTTACACAGCGTCCCTAAAAAGCCCATGAGGGGCATGTTCTCCTGGTTCTGAATACAAAGATGAAGAACCAAGGCACAGAAAGATTAAGCAAATTGCTCAAGTTAGCACAGCACAAAACCAAAATATGATGACAAGGCAAGTGGCCAGAGTCCATCCTTTTAATCATTTTACTACGGAGAGTCTTAGTATTTTAGATGTTGATTGTTACATTGTAAACAGTAGAAATAATAATTCTTTCATGAATGTACTTTTCACTGTTTATTTTCTCTAGAACATGAATAATCTACTGTGTCTGAAGGAAGTTCCTGAGGTTGTGGCTTCTGTTATGCTGTTTCAAATGAGTGTAGAAAATTCTTTGCATGGGTAATAACAATTGGTCTTACTTTGTTAATATTGCTCAAATATATTTCTAATAAATTATATGGTAATTGTTATAATAATTTCCAATGAAAGTTTTTTTTATCAGAAATAGAATATAAATCTAAATAAGAAAGGGAAAATAAAAATAGGAAACAAACAGCTAAAGACACATTTGCCCAAACACCAGACCAGCCAAACATTATTTATTAGTTCTGCGTAAAATATCTATTCTGAAATGTTAAAGATGAGGGGATCATAGAAGTTCTGATAGCATTAGATCTAGAACTAACTACCCTATAATTCAGTTATTTATTTTTTGAAATGTCTGTGCACACCAAGAAAATGAATTGTCAAAAAGCTTCAAATATGGCTTTGCCTAAATTGTATCTTAAGAAGCACATTTAATTCCTTTACAAAAGCCTAACTCACCTAATCGATAGAAGGAAGTCAAAGATTTGTGCTTTGCAGAGTAAGAGTAGAAAATCACATAAAATCTTCTGGATTTCTTGTGGTTCTGGCCCTATATTTGACCAGTAGAATGAGAATTTTTGGAGGGTGGGACCTGTAAATCTTCATTTTAACAATAGAGTCAACTCTGCTATTTACACCAAAAAACTGAGAACCAAAGTAAGGATAAATTACTGTCCTGATTTCAATGGAAATTTTATCTCAACCTCCAGAAGAGCCTTTGTCTTTTATGGACTGTTACTTAACCTTCTATTAAGAGACACATGGGCCTATCAGCTATAGGAGTAGAATTTCACTTTCTTCACTTAAAGTTGCAGTCCAGGTAACTTGAACTGTAGCAAACTGAGGGTAGAATATCCTAGCTGACAAATCACCAAGAATGGTTTCAATAGGCATAGATGAAGAACCATTTTGACATTAGCATCACAAATTTTCCAGGAAGTACCTTGGAGAACTCAGTTTTTGAAGGGTGGTGTGCCAGTTTGAAAGGATTCATGTACCCTAGAAAAGCCATGTCTTAATGCTAACCAATTCTTCTAATCCCTATTCAGTTCTATAGGTTGGAAACTTGATTAGGTTATCTCCACAGAGATGTGACTCAATCAATTGTGGGTATTAAACTTGAATAGATGGAGACATGTCTCCATCCATTCTACATAGGCCTTAGTTTACTGGAATCCTATAAAATAAGAAGTATTTTAGAGAAAGCTTCAGAACACCACAGAACCATGAAGCAGAGTTCACCAGGCAGCGACTTTGGAGATGAAGAAAGAAAATGCCTCCTGGGGGCCTTCATGAAGCAAGATATCTGGAGAGAAAGCCAGCAGATGCCACCATGTTCACCATGTGCCCTTCCAGCTGAGGCCTTCTTGAACCAAGGTATCTGTCCCTGGATGCCTTAGATTGGACATTTCTATAGGCTTGTTTTGATTGAGACATTTTCTCACCTTAGAACTGTAAACTAGCAACTTATTAAATTTCCCTTTTTAAAAGCCATTCTGTTGCTGGTATATTGCTTTCTGGCACCTAGCAAACTAGAACAGGTGGTAAGAGAGAATTTGCACTGCTTAACATGGACAAATGGGGGAGAAGTTCATAAGTAGGAGATAGAATTGAAGAGAAAGACAAAGACAAAAATGTGACTTACTATTGACTCACCTCCTAACATTCTGCAATACTGCTCACACATTCCCCAAAAGACAACATGGATTCCAGAACTTCATACTCAGGAAAGGGAAAGAGCATCAGTCAGTCAAATATTCTGTATCATTCCTTCTTTGCTATTTGTTATTATCAACTACTCAACCTGCTAGTCTTTCATAGACTCAGGAGAGAAAAGATTATATTAATTATTGTATCACAGAAGCAAGGGGAAAAAATGGGGCAAATTCATGCAGGACCTCAGCATTGGCAAGCTATATATAATTTGCATCTCCTTGAGGAATATAGAAGAAAGAGGTTTCATCAAGAGAAAGGATGTCTTGTAGCTCCCTTTTATTTTTTCATTGAAGTTGTAAAGAAAAAGGAGGGGAACAGGAAATTAAGGAGAAAAAACTGAATTTATTTGTTACACTGAAGGCAGACTGAGACTTGACAGAGGGTCTAGGTTCACCCTAGGAGAACTCATTGTTGAAGATCAGCTGATGAAGCAAAACCCTGACACAATTGTAGGGTGCGAGGATGGATGTATTGCTGAGAAATGAATATTTTTCTACCAAGTTAATTTTGGCAAATGAATAGTGTTCTGAGAAATTAGAAATTGACCCATCTTGGATAAACTGAATATGGTTTTGTTGACATTAGGAAAAGAACATCTTGTTACTCCAAGTCAAATATGTTGAATAAAAGAGAACTATGAGGAAAAAGTCATGACATGAACACACAATAAGGTGTACTTTAAAGCTAAATAATATGTCTGGGGATGGTAATGCTTTGGGTGTGAGGGAAAGTTACTACAACTTTTTAGACATACTCAGAGAGCTGGTGTTCAGACCTGGTCTGTTCTCCACAGTCTTTATTTACATCATCCATCTTTTTCCACTTTCAATATCATCAGGCTCATTTTTTTTTTTATTGTAAAACTGTCTATGGCTACGGAAGATTACAGAGGCCTTACAAATTCACTAGCATTTACATTCATTTTCCAATACCCGGGCTTGTCTTTCCTAAATGATGTCTTTCCACTGCTGATGCAGTCCTTATGGAGGAAATTCCATCATATCTTTCTTGTATTCTCTAGTAATTGGCATTTGTCTATAGCCTGGCCTAACACTCCTTACCCATTCTTTAATCACTTCTAGCCTAGATAAGGTGCCCTTTACTCAGGTTTCCACTAAACCCAGAATTTTATCCCAGTGGAGACCTTTAATCTTTTCAGTACACAAACCATTACTGGTAATGACATAGGGGTTCATCGGAGGGCAATTTAAGTTTCTAAAAATCATTGTAAAAATCATTGTAAATTAAGGTAATACTCCATTTTGTGAGGGTGTATAGCCTAAAGAGTAGAAAACTGTGATGATAAATTATTTAGTAAAATGAATAGCTCAACCAAAAACTTCTGATTTGATAACATGAAATTTCATTGAGCCAAATGTTTTAGAGGCCTTTTGAGATGCTTGGGATTTTTTCCTTATTTTCTCTCTCTCTTCCTTTCCTTCTTCCTTCCTCGCACCTTCACTCTGTGTATCCCAATCTCCCCTTCCTTGTCTTCTCTCTTTCTCTCTTTCTTCTTGTAAGTATCAACTGAAAAAGCTCTAGACCAGTCGTCAAGGGCATCAGAATGAGAAAGGAGCACCACATCTATGACTTTTAAGCAAAATGATGAAGTGACCAAAGGAATGGTTTTATTTGCTTAGTGTCCATAATGAACAGTAATATTGTGCCTCTAGCAGCTCAGAATATTACTAGACTTTTGATTTCCATGGGCTTTTCCAATGTTTAGTGAAAGCTTGGTCTTCTAAGATTTTAGAGAGGCACTCTATTTAACTAATGGTCTACCCTAAATATTAATGAAGAGCAAACTAGAATAAATAATTTGGAAAGCCCAGTATAATTGTGATACAGTGAATTTTTCCTTTACCCCACTCCATAGAGTCAGTTTGTCTCATCTTTTTACATCTTTTAAATGCACAGATAATTGAGGACATGGACAGCAAATCAAATCACATCATTTCATATTTCCCAATCTGTCTAATGATGGAGCCTAAAAGCAATGACAAAGCAGAAGCATTGATCAAGACTGAAGCCCAAGTTTTTCTTTCTAAATGCCATTCTCCATTTAGGGGAACCAGGACAAATGGTCAATTGCAGAGCTTGGCAGGGAGAGTACAAATGAGCCTGGATCATCTTATTGTACCAGAACAAACATTCTGGTACAACAAGTATTGACAGAAGAGTAATATTAAAAGGCAAAAAAATAAATAAACAATAGGGCTTATCAGGGTTATGCATTGCTGTGGATGTTTTTACTTTTATTTGTATTCTTATTTTTCTGGGTTTTGGAGTAATGAAAATGTTCAAAAATCAATTGTGATGATGACTGCACAGCTTTATGATGATACTGTGTACCACTGATTGTACGCTTTAGATGATTATACCTCGAAAAAATAAATCAATAATTTTCTAAGAACACAAAACAAAAATGTACTCAAGGAATCCTGAGTATATATCCAAAAGATATTAAAGCAGCGTGGAAAGACTACAGCTGACCAATTCTGAAACAATTTTAATGTTAAAATACATATTAATAACGTGAATTATAACCCTTGAATAACATAAGAAAATATGAGTCTATAACAAGTGTAGGCAAACTCTAATGGTAAAAGGCTAGAGAGTTCATGTTTTAGGTTTTGAGGTCAGCAGGTCAAATCCAAATCAAGGACTCACATAGGTGTTTGTATAACAAGGAAGAAGACAAATTTCACACATTTTTACTTAAACATTCAAAATATATTAATAATTGTAAGTAATTTTTGTAATACATGTCTATGAAAGAGAGGAATAGATTTGCTGTGGGAGGCCTAATACCATTAGACAAGTTCATTTTCTCTGCACACATTACATCAGTAGCTTTAATCAAACACAATTTAATTAACTCACAATTGGTAAATGACATACCTTGATAGATAATAAAGGAGTCACACAGAAAGTTATTTTACTGCAGCTTTATTTGTATTTTTTATTTTAATGGAGATGTTCTGCTGTGATAATATATCCTGTTTTAAATTTCCTACTTTTTCTGGCCATTTCTTTCCTGTGAGTTAGTAATATTCTGGCTAAGGCTTAGGCTGCTAATGTTAATGTATACTGTATTTTTTTGACACAACTAAATGTCATTGGATAAATACAATACTTTGCCATTTTGTTCAATAACAAAATAATTGACACTACACTGTCCCATAAAAATGAGACATTCAAAAACTATTGTCTCCTCTTTCCTCTTTTCTTGTTTTTATATGAAGGGTATACACTGTATTAGAAAATAAAATTGTGATAAGACAATATGCCTGGCACCTGAAACACTGTTGGCATATAACCACATCATTGTGATTTGTACTGGGATAAGTAGCAGTGCAAATTAATGAAAGGGTAGAACACTACATATGCTCTCTGTCCTCTCTTGTTGCAACTACTCAACTCTGCCTGGTAGTGCAAAAGCAGCCATAGGAAACATGTACATGAATGAAGATACCTGCATTCCAATAAAATTTCACTTGATAATACTGTAATTCATATTTCGTATACTTTTCATGTTTCACAAGATATTGTTCTTCTCTTTTAATTATCTTTCAAACAATTATAATAACAAAAACCTTAGCTCATGGCCCATACAAAAACAGGCAGTGAGCAGGACTTGACTCATAGCAGTCATTTACCAATGCCCAGTCTATGCTGCTTTAAATAAATGAGAAGGGAAATGTCTTCCTTGAACCAAAATATGAAGTAATAAAATAGAAGATAGGATGGAAGTCAAAGCCATCAATGGATGCTAATATTAGTCAGTAAAAGTGACAACAGTGAACAGGATATATTCCCACAAATAACTGTAAATAGCAAAGAACAAAAAAGTAAATATATCAATTAAAATCCTGACAGATAAAATGTTATCCAAATTATTAAAGATAACATAATTAATAAGGTTGAGACATACCAACTTATGTGCTTCCTTTTATGATCACTGAGAAGTGGACATAACTTCAGTGTATTCCTACCAAAAATGCATAATCTTAATCAATCATAAGTAATCATCCAACAAACTTAAAAGGAAGATACTCTGGCCTGTGCTATTAAAAAATACCAAGGTCAACTAATACAAAGAAAGGAGTTAAGCTATTTTTGAATTAAGGGGATTAAAGAGACATGACAACTGATTACAGGAGGACCAAGAGGGTTGCCTACAATACTCCAGGGTGCCATCCCCCCACAGAATCTTTGAACAACTAGCAAAAAGTGGCAGAGCCATCAAACTTAAAACTCCACAAAACAGTTAAGAGGTTGCAGTAACAGAGAAAGCACACAATCAAGAAACTTTAATGTAGTAAGAGAATCTCTTGGTACCCTAGTTGGCCACTTCCCCACTCCCAGCCTGGTGTGGTGTGGAGGCAGCTTACACTACCATCCTGGGTCCCTGGGCCTTTTCCGGAGGGAACAGAGGAAATCCTATGTTCACACAGGGGGGCTTGTATGTCAGCACCAATCTACCAGGTAAAGTCTGAAGAGCAATCTTCTTCTCTTGCCTGCTGCTGTAGAAAAGTAGATCACTAAAGCAGTATAAGAAACCATTAAATCAAAGCAGCCTGGAGTAAGTGATTACTGGCTTTAAGACATAAAATAGAACTGCACAGAGGGTGGAGTGAAGTAGTCTATTTCACAGAGAAGAGGGGATATGGTATTTGCTGTAAATGGGGTAATTCTTAAAGCCACAAGCAAGCACAAGCCCAGGGCAAGACACAGTCTCAGGAGAGAACTGGCACTTTACTTTCTCCATGGGTTGACTTTTAGGATAGGACTAAACTCTTCAGGAGAGCACCAGACAATGCAGAACAAGTCTGTAAAGATTGTGGAAGGTGCTTTTGCATTAGTTTGCTTGTTTTGGTAGCTCCCAGCACCCAAGGAAATCTCTGCATATCACTAGCTGGATACAAATTTAAGGAATAGACACCTTAGTAATCAAATCTTAGAGTTAACACATTAAAATATTAAGACATACAAAGTGTAACAAAATATTACGAGACAAACAGAAAAACATGAAATGATAGACTAGACAAAGAAGCAACCTAAATATTCATAAACATCAATGAAAAGGCCAGACTTTGGATACTGGACAAAGACCTTCAAAAAAATGATCTTTGATATGCTTAAAGAAATAAAGTAAAACCTGGAGAAAGAAGCAAAAGATACCAGGAAAATGATAATTAAGCAATATGAGAATTTCAATAAAGATAAATAATTTTTAAAAGGAATTAAAGAGAAAGACTGGAGTTGAAGACCAAAATAACTCAAATTAAAAATTCTTTAGAGGGCTTCAACAGAAAATTAGAGTTGACAGAAGAAAGAACTCAAAGGCAAGTATATGGAATTGATTCAGGCTAAAGAATAGAATGAAAAAGAGTGAACCCATTTAAGAAACAATGTATGCATTATGGGAGTCACAGAGGAAGAGAGAAAGGGGAAGAAGTAATATTCAAAATAATAATAGAAAATTTCCCCAATTTAAAGAAAGATATGACTATAGACATTTAAGAAGTCCAATGAACCCCAAACAGTATAAACTCAGAGAGAACCATGTGTAAACACACAGTAGTCAAACTGTTGAGTGCCAAGGACAAGAAGAGAGGTGTGAAACCCACAAGAGAAAAGTGGCATGTTAGTATTAAGAAAGCTGTAATAAGATTAAATGCAGATTTCCCATCAGAGACCATGGAGACAGGAAGGCAGTGGAACAAGATATTTATGGGGTGTGCTGGTTTGAATCTATTAGATACCCCCAGAAAAGCCATGTTTTAATCCTGATTCAATCTTGTGGAGGCAGCTGTTTCTTTTAATCCTGATTCAATAATATATGTTGGAAATTTTAATTAGATTATCTCCACAGAGATGTGGCATGCCCAATTGTGGGCATGAACTTTGATTAGATGGAGATGTGACTATTCCAGATAAGTCTTGATTAGTTTGCCAGAATCCTTTAAAAGAGAAAACATTTTGAAGAGAGAAATGACAGAGCCAACAGAAACTTCAGAGCTGACACAGAAGCTGACACTTGGAAAACAGAGACATGGAAATTTGGAGATGCTTGGACACCAGGAGATGTTGCCATGAGATGTTAAACAAGCCAGAACCTGGAGAGAGCCAAGGGAAGCCAAGATGAAAGCCATTCCTGGAGAAGCAACGTGAGGAAACCCCATAGGAAATGAAAGAAATGGAGTGCAGGAGCAAAGGACAAGCAGATGCCAGCCACATAACTGCACAACTGACAGATGTATTCCTGGCTCATTGACCTTCCTTGACTTAAGGTATCTTTCCATGGATTCCTGAGTTTGGACATTTTTACAAGCTTAGAACTGTAACTTATTAAATACCCCTTTTTAAAAGCCATTCCAGCTCTGGTATATCACATTCTGGCAGCAAAAACCTAACACATTTCATTACCAGGAGTGGGGTTTGGACAAGAAAGACCTGAAAGAAAATAATTATCAATCAAGAAATTATATATACAGCTAGAATGTTGACAAAAATGAGGGAAAGATTAAAACATTCCCAGATAAAGAGAGGCTGAGGGAATTTTTCACCACAAGACCTGCCCTACAAGCAATGCTTAAGTGAGTTCTTTAGACTAAAAGGAAAAGAAACTAGAGAGTAGATCAAAAAGGTATGAAGAAAAGACCTCTAAAAAGGTAGCCATATGAGTAATTATAAATGTCAGGAATGTTGTATTATAATCTTGGTATGTAACTTCTCCATTTTTAAATTCTTACATGTGTTAAAATGCAAATGCATAAAATAACGATGGATGTGGAAATTCAATGTATAAGGATATAATTTGTAATAACTACAACAGAAAAGTGGAATTACCGAGGGACACAGAAACAGGGCTTGTGAATGCTATTGAACTTAAATTGATATCAAATCAAATGTGATTGTTACAGACTTAGGTAACCACTAAGAAAATATATGAAAATATATATATACAAATAAATGAGATGGAACTAAAATGGTATACTACAAAAAATCAAGTAAACATGAAAGTAGGTAATAAAAGAAGAATTAAGGGATAAAAAGTTATAAGCTTACAAAGACCAAATGACAAAACAGCAGAAGAAAGTCCTGGATTTTCAGAAGTCACATTAAACGTGAGTGGATTAAACTCTCCAGCCAACTGGCAGAGATTGCAGCATGAATTTAAAAAGGGTGACCCAAATGCATGCTGTTCACAACACATTTCATATTAAATTCAAAGATGCAAGTAGGTTGAAAGTGAAAAAATGAAAAAACTTTGAAAGGTAAAAAAAAATGAAAAAACTATACCATGCAAATAATATTCAAAGAGAGCTAGGGTAACTATACTAATATCAGATAAAATAGACTTTAAGTAAAAAACTTTTAGTAGGGATAAGGAAGGTAAAATTGTAAATTCAATAAGAAGGCATTACAATTATAAATGTATATGCCTCTAATGGCAAAGTTCCAAAATATAAGAAGCAAATATTGACAGATTTGAGGGAGAAATAGATGGATCTACATTAATAGTAGAAGACTAAAATAGACTTCACTATATCACTTCCAATAATGAGAAGACCATCTAGACAAATGATCAATAAGAAAATAGACTTAATAAGATAAACCAACTAGACTTGACAGACATTAGTAGAACACTTCATCCAACACTTCATCCAACAGCAGAATACATATTATTCTCTAGTGCACACTGGGATCATTCTCCAGGAGGGACAGATATTAGGTCACTGAACAAAGTGCATTATGTTTAAAAAGACTTGAAATCAGGCAATATATGTTCTCCAACCACAATAGAATGAAGCTAGACATCATGACAGAGAGAAAACTGCAAAATTCACAAGTTGGGGAAATTAAACAGCACTTTCTTAAGCAACCAGTGCATCAAAAAATAAATCAAATGGGAAATCAGGAAATATCTTGAAGTGAATGAAATCAAGAAACACAACATACCAAAACTTATGGAAAGCAACAAGGACAGTGCTAAGAAGGTAATTTGAAGCTATACTTGTTCACATTAAAAAAGAAGAAAGATCTCAAACCAGAGACTTAGACTTACAAGTGGATATCTAGAAAAAGAGAACAAAACAGAGAGAATCAACAAACCCAAAATTTGGTTATTTGAAAAGATCAATAAAATTGACAAACCTTTAGCTACATTGACAAAGAGAAAAAAGAGAGGGGACACAAAGAACTAAAATCATAAAAGAATGTGGGGCTTATTGCTATCAAACCCACAGAAATAAAAGAATATTAAGAAGATACTATGAACAACTGTACAACATCAAATTATATAATATAGATGAAATGGGCAAATTATTAGAAATACACAAACTACCTACACTGACTCAAAAAGAAACAGGAGATTTCAACGGACAAATAATAAGTAAAGATATTGAAACATTAGTCAAAAAAACCTCTGAACTAAAAAGATCAGATGGTTTCACTGGTGAACTTTACCAAAATTCCAAAAAGAATTAACACCATCCTGTTCAAACTCTTCCAAAACATTGAAGAGGAAAGAGTACTTCCTAACTCAATCCATGAAGCCTAAATCATCCTAACACCACAGTCAGATAAAGAGACTGCAAGAAAATAAAATTACAGACTAATATCCCTTGTAAATATAGATGCAAAAATCCTAAACCAAATATTAGTAAACAAATCCATCCAACAATGTACTAAAAGAATTATATACCATGATCAACTGGGAATTATCTGTAATGTTGAGTCAACATAAGAAAATCAGTTAACATAATACACCACATTAATAGAATGAGAGAATAAATACAAGTGATTATCTCATTTGATGCAGAAAAGGCATTTGATCAAATCCAGCATGTTTTATTGATGAAAACACTTATAAAATGAGAAAAAAAGAACACTTATAAAATGAGAAAATATAATAATGATATTTTACAATATCATTATTATAAAATGATAAAGGGCATATAGAAAACCCATAGCTAACAACATACTCAATGGTAAAAGACTGAAAGCTTTCCCTCTGAGATCAGGAACAAGACAAGGATGCCCATTATCACCACAGTTATTCACCATTGTATGAAAGTTCTAGCCAGAAAATTAGGCTAAATAAATAAATAAATGGCATTTGGAAAGGAGAAGTAAAATTTTCCCATTACAGATGCCATGATTCTATATAAATAAAACCCTGAAAAATTCACACAATGCTACTGGAGCTAATAAACTAATTCAGCAAAGTAGCGAGGTACAAGATCAATGTGCAAAAATCAGTAGTGTTTCTAAACATTAATAATGAACAATATAAAAGGGAAATCAAGAATAAATTCTAATCAAAAAGCTAGTGAAAAAATCAAATATACAGGAATAAATTTCACCAAGGATGTAAAGCACTTGTACATGGAAAACTACAAAATCAAAGAAGATCCTATTAAATGAAAGAATATTCTATGTTCATGGATTTGAAAAAAAATCATTAAAATGCCAATACTACCCAATTTAGCAATTCAGTGCAATTCCAATAAAAAATACAGCCATTGTCTTTGCAGAAATGGAAAAGCCAATCATCAAATATATATGGAAGTATAAGGGGCTCAAAGAATCAAAGCTATCCTGAAGAAAAACAAACATGGAGGATTCATACCTCTTGATTTTAAAATTTATTAAAAAATTATATTAATCAAAACAGCTTGCTACTGGCACAGACACAGATTTACAGACCAATAGAATCAAATTGAGAGTTGAGAAACAAACTCTTACATCTACAGCCAATTGATTTTTTTTTAAATGTAACAACAAACAAACACAAACATTCTACCATATGATCATTCCATTCTTGGTATATAATCAATAATTCACAATATCATCACATAGTTGTATATTCATCACCATGATCATTTCTTAGAACATTTGCATCAGTTCAGAAAAAGAAATAAAAGAAAAAATCTCATACATATCACATCCCTCACCTCTCCCTCTCATTGACTGCTAGTATTTCCATCTACCCAATATATTTTAGCCTTTGTTTCCCCTATTTTTTCTATACCCCTGACCACTCTCTTTCATTGATCACTAGCATTTCAATCTACTAAATTTGTTCCCCCTATTATTTACTTATTTTTAATCCATATGTTTTACTCATCTGTCCATTCCATAGATAAAATGAGCATCAGACCCAGGTTTTCACAATCACACAGTCACATTGTGAAACCTATATCATTATGCAACCATCTTCAAGAAGCATGGCTACTGGAACACAGCTCTACATTTTCAGGCACTTTCCTCCAGTTTCTCCAATATACTGTAACTAAAAAGGTGATATCTATATTGTGCTGGCTTGAAAGGATGTATGTACCCTTGAAAAGCCATGTTTTAATCAAAATCCCATTTCATAAAGGAAGAATATTCAATACTGTATGGAATTAGATTATCTCCCTGGAGATGTAGCCCGATCAAGAGTGGTTGTTAAACTGGATTAGGGGAGATGTGCCTCCACCCATTGGGTGGGTCTTGATTGGTTTACTGGAGCCCTATAAAAGAGGAACCATTTTGGACAATGAGAGATCTCTGAGAGAGCAGAGAATGACGTAGCCATGAGAAGCAGAGTTTACCCGCCAGTGAACTTTGGAGATGAAGAAGGAAAATGCCTCCTGGGGAGCTTCATGAAACAGGAAGCCAGGAGAGAAAGCTAGCAGATGACGCTGTGTTTGCCATGTGCCCTTCTAGATGAGAGAGGAACCCTGATCATGTTTGCCATGTGCCTTCTCACCTGAGAGAGAAACCCTGAACGTCATAGGTCTTCTTGAACCAAGGTATCTTTCCCTGGATGGATGCCTTTGATTGGACGTTTCTATAGACTTGTTTTAATTGGGATATTTTCTAGGCCTTAGAATTGTAAACTAGCAAATTATTTAATTCTCCTTTTTAAAAGCCATTCCATTTCTTGTATATTTCATTCTGGCAGCTAGCAAACTAGAACATATGTAATGCATAAGAATAACCTCCAGGATAACTTCTCGACTCTGTTTGAAATCTCTCAGCCACTGACATTTTGTCTCATTTCTCTCTTCCCCCTTTTGGTGAAGAAGGTTTTATCAATCCCTTGATGCTGAGTCCCAGCTCATTCTAGGATTTCTGTCCCATGTCGCCAGGAAGGTTTACACCCTGAGAGTCATGTCCCATGTAGAGAGGGAGAGGGCAATGAGTTTGCTTGTCGTGTCAGCTGAGAGAGAGAGGCCACATCTGAGCAACAAAAGAGGTTCTCTGGGGGTGTCTCTTGGGCCTAATTTCAAGAAGACTTAGCCTATCCTTTGCAGTGGATAAACTAGCAACTTATTAAATTCCCTTTTTTGAAAGCCATTCTGTTTCTGGTATATTGCATTCCAGCAGCTAGCAAACTAGAACAGATTTTAGTACTGGAGAGTGGGGTGTTACTTCTGCGGTTTGTAAATACCAAACATGTTGGGATGGTTTTTTAAATGGATAAAAGGGAAGATTATGGAAGGGTTGTGAGAAGCTTGATAGGGAAGGCCTAGAATGCTTTGAAGAGACAGTTGGTAGAAATGTGGACTCTAAAGACACTATGAGGCATGTGCTATTATAGACTGGAAGGAAGATGAGCCTTGTTTTAAAATGGCAGATAATCTGGCAAAATTAATTAGTGGCTTTGGCTGGAAGGCTGATTTTAAAAGACTTGAACTTGAATATTTAGCAGAAGAGATCTCCAAATTAAATGTCAAAAGTACAGCCTGGTTTCTCCTCACAGCTTATAATGAAATGCGACAGGAAAGAGACAAGCTGAGAACTGAACTCTTGGGTACAAAGAAACTAGAAATTGACATTCTGTAAAATTCTGAGCCTCCAGAAAGGCAGACCCTAGAGAATAGTGCCCAACATGACGTCTTGGCCAAATGTGGAACCAGTAAGCCATTTCTGAGAAAGCCAGGATTGGACATGGAGTTATCCAGGAAGAATTTATGGAAACTCCTTATGTTTAATGGGCATGATCCAAGGCTACTACATAGAAAGCCTATGAGAGTGCTGTGGGACCTGGATAAACAGAGCTGATGCCAGTCTGTACTGGGGGGTTCAGAGAAGGGACACCTTAAAGGTAAAATAACTTCAGGGGCAGAGCCATGGAGGCTGAGGTCTGAAGTCAAGAAGCCTTAGGCATGGAAGAGCGGACCCACCCAAGCCCATGGAGAGGGTGAGTTTGCCCCAAAGGCAGAGAATGGGCCTTCCACCTCATTGTACAGGAAGAGTCATGCCCCCTTAGGCCTAGGAGAAGGTGAAGTACATTCCTTGGGGTTTGGGGAGAGCCTGGCTGCCACCACATGGAGGGGTTGAGCATGTGCCCCAGAGATGGCAGAGAGCCCAGGTGCAGCCCCAATGTTTGGAGAGGGTGGAGCTGAGAGAAAGGTGGTCTCTCCAATGTCCCCCAAGGTTGAGTTTGGAGAGAGGCAGGCATCTGCATAGGTCCTTGGAAAGGGTGGGACCACTACTTTCAAAAGCCCTGAAGATGAATGACTCTCAGACTTTGAAATCTAATGGACTTTGCCCTGTAGGTTTTCGAACTGCTTGGGTCCTGTGACCCCTGTGTTTCTTCCTCCCTATGGAAATGTGTATATGTATACTATGGCTGCTCCTCCTTTGTATATTGGCAGCAAATAATTTGTTATGAGTTTATAAAGGTCCAGAGACAGAGGAGAATTTGCCTGAGCACAGACCATGCTTGTAACTAACTTTGATGAGACTTTGTACTGGTTTTAAACTTGTATTTGTAATGTTATTGAAATGGTTTAAGGTTTTCTGATATTGTTATGAAATTAATGTATTTTGTATATGGGGACAATGTCTTTTTTAGGGTCCAGAGGGTGGAATGTGCTGGTTTTAAAGGATGTATGGACCCTAGAAAAGCCATGTTTTAATCAAAATCCCATTTCATAAAGGTAGAATAATCCCTATTCAATACTGCATGTTTGAATCTGCAATTAGATCATCTCCTGGAGATGTAACCCAATCAAGAGTGGTTGTTAAGCAGTGTGGACAACCAAAGCTATAGGCTGAGCCCCCAGTCTTGGGGTTTGTTCACATGAAACTTAACCCCACAAAGGATAGGTCAAGCCTACTTAAAATTAGGCCTAAGAGTCACCCCCAAGAGAACTACTTTTGTTGCTCAGATGTGGCCTCTGTCTCCAGCCAATACAACAAGCAAACTAACCACTCTCTCCCTTTCTACATGGGACATGACTCCCAGGGTGTGGACCTTCATGGCAACGTGGGACAGAAATCCTAGAATGAGCTGAGACTCAGCATCAAGGGATTGAGAAAAACTCTGGAATGAGCTGAGACCCAGCATCAAGGGATTGAGAAAACCTTCTCGACCAAAAGGGGGAAGAGTGAAATGAGACAGTGTCAATGGCTGTGCGATTCCAAACGGAGTGGAGAGGTTATCATGGAGGTTATTCTTACGCATTAAGTAGATATCACCTTGTTATCCAAGATGTAATGGAGAGGCTGGAGGGAACTGCCTCAAAATGTAGAACTGTGTTCCAGTAGCCATGTTTCTCGATCATGATTGAATAATGATAAAGCTTTCACAATGTGACTGTGTGATTGTGAAAACCTTGTGTCTGATGCTCCTTTTATCTACCTTGTCAACAGACAAGCAGAACATATGGAATAAAAATAAATAATAGGGGGAACGAATGTTAAAATAAATTTAGCTTGCAATGCTAGTGATCATTGAAAGGGAGGGGTAAGGGGTATGGCATGTAAAATTTTTTTTCTTTTTCTGTTTTTGTTTTATTTTTCTGTTGGGCACTTAAAGGCAAAAGGTGAAAGTAGAAGCCAGAGAGATCTGAAGCATGAGAAAAGGTGAAGCCTGAAGGCTGAAGGATGGAAGTGGGCACATGTCAAGGAAATGAGGAATTCTGTCCTACAATTTCAAGGAACCGATTTCTGTAAATAACTTAAAGGAGCTTGAAAGTGGACTCTCCCCTAGAACCTCCAGAAATGAGCACAGCACAGCCAACACCTGGATTTCAGCCTTGTGAGGTTCTACTCAGAGAATCCACCATTCCATAAGGGATCTCTAATCTATATCAACTGTGAAATAGTAAATGGGCATTGTTTAAGTAATAGAAAAATAGTACACATTATATCATTTAACCTACAAAACAACCCCACAAGTGTGATGTTGCCTATATTGAAATTTAAAATGTCACAAAAGATTAAGTAACTACGCAAAGTCAGATAACTGATAAATGGCCAAGCTGGTTTTGAATCTAGATTATGTGAGTATAGAGGCCATCCTCTGTATATGTCTCCTTCTAGAATTTCTAGTATTATTAAAGATCTCCCAAATCTAGTCTCAAATTTTAGGTCTCAAATCTTTGTTTCTTGATTTCCATGTCTGTCTATCCTTTGAATATTTTGGTTTTCATCTTTCGAGCCACTAATTCCATTCTCAACTGTGATCCACTTTCTCCTCCAGTTCATCTACTAAATTTTGTATTTGGGTAACTAAGATTCCTTTGTTGAATAACCATGTTTTAAGCTTCAGAAAAGATATATATACTTACATATATTTTAATCTTAGTGATGTGATGGTTTGGTGCTATGAATTCCAGAAAAGATGTGCTCTTAAACTTAATACATTCCTGTATATGAACCCATTTGATGATGTTACTTCAATTAATATGTGGCCCAACTCAATCAAGATGTGTCTTAATTCTTTTACTGGAATCCTTTATATGCAGAATGAAATGCAGACAGAGAGAAATCCATGGGAATAAGAAGCCTAATGTCAATGGAACCAGGAGAGAGGGGAAGGCCAAGAGGGGCCACCAGGTTCATTGCTATTGTCAGAGGCGCCAAGGATGGAAGCTCACCAGCAGCTAGCCATAGAGTGCTAGTCTTTGGGAAGAAAACATCTCATTGATGATGCCTTGATTTGGAGTTCTCCTAGCTGCAAAACCATGAGTAAATAAATTCCCATTTGTTTAAGCCAAGTCTTCCTTGTAAATGTCTAAACTACCCTAATGTAAAAGCCAGTGTGTTATATTTACCTCTATTTTTAAAGTTATAGATATTTCATTTTATAATTGATTAGGATAGAGATATGGGTTAACTTTCTTTCAAATACATTATCTGTTTCAATGTCATATTATGATCAAAATTCCCTTTGATTTGAAATCAGATATTTTTATACATGCACTAAGATTTTCTAGACTTTCATCTATTTTTGTGCTATATTACATTGATTGCAGTTATTTCATAGTATTTTAAGCTCTGTAGAATAGTTGCCAGTTCTCCCCCCACCACACACCAGTAACTATTTTCTTTGAAAATGTCCTTGAATGGTTTCACACATATTTTTTATGTGTACTTTAAATCTGGTTTTCAAAAAGCTTCGTGGGTTTCCATTTGTGGTTGCAAAAAAAATGTATATGTAAATATGAGATATGTTAACATCATTTTATCTCATTTCTCTCTATATAAGAAGTACATCTCACCATTTCATCAGGTATTAGGTTTTTTCCCTCATAAAGTTCTTGTATCATTTTTGTTAACTTTACTTTTAGGTGTTTCATAGTTTTTACCTTTTGTACAATTTTGCTTTTTCTTTACATTTCTATTTTTACTGATTATTGCTCGTAGGCAACCATGGATGTGCATGTCTCAGATATCTCTTGAAAAGAACCTGCTTTAAAGACCATTCTTAGCTGATGGCATCCGGGATCTGTATCTTTGGATCTACCACAGCTTCTACACTGAGGTCACATTCTCCCTGGACTGCTCCAAGGCAATGACTGGTATTAGATCCAGACTTCTTCTTTCTGACATGGGACTCCTCCAGCGGAAAATCTTGCTCTGGCTTTCCTCATTGGCCTTGTTCAAGACTTCTTCAGAACTGCATAAAAGCCTGAAGCCCTTCCTTCCCTCTCTCCTTTCCCAGGTATCAAAACCATCTCACACTCTGAAGGTACTGCCCATCTGTCCCTGATCTCTCTCCCCTCTACCCTTTATGGGCATTTCCCCACTAAGCCTCCTGAGTGTCTAGTTCACTCTAACTTTTAGATGACTGCTTCTCAGAGAGCTCAAATTGACATGTCCATGTAAAGAAATCAATTAATTTTTGTA
This sequence comes from Myrmecophaga tridactyla, assembly GCA_004026745.1. NCBI lineage: Eukaryota > Metazoa > Chordata > Mammalia > Pilosa > Myrmecophagidae > Myrmecophaga > Myrmecophaga tridactyla. Next base: position 64,092 of record PVIY010006568.1, on the reverse strand, counting down.
ATTTCATTTTCTGCAATATTATTAAATGTTAGTATTAGTTTTATTATTGTTTTAACTAAGTCCCAGATGTTTTTGTATAAGAACATATTATATACAAAAGAAAATTCATTGAGAATTTGGGGGAGCAATCAATCTTCCCATCTACCAGCTGAATGGGAAAAAATGGATATAAGACAAGGGAAGAAGTGAGAACTTCTGGGCACTGGTACAAAGTTCTCCCTGACAGCCGTGTGTATGTTCAGGACTAGGGATTAGAAAGTAGCCAAGAACTACTTAGACTTCTTGTTAGGAACAGCCCTGGTGTCTGATCTCTGATGTAGGAATTACTATTTTTGTGTCAGGCTATGTCAACCTTACTAAGTCTCAGTTTCCACGTCTGTAAAATGTGAGGAATTAAAATACCCTTTAGGGTCAGCTACATAATAAAAGCTGGTTTTTCTCCAAACCATTTCTCTTTATTAACCTAAAAATATATGCCCAGATTTCATAAAAAGAAATTGGAATAACTCCATCATTTGATACCATAGCAGTTACCACTCGGCATAATTCAACTCTATTTCCATCAGGTGTTACATTGCTGTCCAGTGTGTTGGTTAAGCACTAGGGCTGTGTTTGATTTATTCTTTATTCTTTACTCACTTGAACTTGGATTGTACTCTTACCTATTCTAAGCCTCAAGCCCCTTAATGAAAATTATAAATAATATCCTTTTAAATTGTGTTAATAGTAGCATATATCTAGTTCCCAGCAGGTGCTAGATGCTAAACTCAAACTGATGAAAGTTTAAAGGACTCTTTATACCAATATGAGCTGACTGTAGGAAAACCTCAAGGGTGCCCCAGGTCTAACAAGCCTGAAACAATCAAGGAGAAAAATTTGTAAACAGAGTCCTGAGGCTGTGCGGAGAGGGCTCTCTGACAGAGCTTAGAGACACAGTCACCCTCTGAGACATATCAGGCAGAGAAACAGGAATAAACACTTCTAATTCACTCTCTTACCTCTCCTGTGCTTTCTTTCAGTGCCATTGGTGGAATCAAACCAGAAGCCAGAAGGGAAGGGGTGGCTTACTGGTGTAATGGTCAGTTTCTGGTAAAAAACAGAGTCGCAAAGGGTAGAGAGCCGATGAGGAGGGGCAAATGGAAGCTATCAAGCAGCCTTGTTGGAATGTTGAGTGCATTTATTCAGAAACTGAAACTGATCTATAGGGGCACATGTAAAACACCCAGTAAATATTGGGTATTTCCATTGTTACTTTCCCCAAGTTTCTGTAAGAGGTATACAATGGAACTAAAATCTTCATAAATATTTTATAGAAAACTATTATATTTTTAGGCTTTTTATATTTTTAGGCTTTTAGGAGGCTGTAGAAAAGTCTTAACAGTGTATGTTGGAATCCAGGATCTTAAATTCAAATCTTTCTACACTAATAATGCATAATGAGAATAACTAGAGTACCATAATGTCAAATGGTTGATGTTGAGGACTAAATGAAAAACAGTGCCTGGATATAAGATGGCATTAAATGTGAGCTATTTTAAAACATTCTCTTTTCTTTTATGTTTCACCAATGTTGATTTTTCTGTCTGCTAGTTTTCTGGGTTAAAGTGTTTCATTTTTAAAAATTGCATTGGACAGTCAATCAGAAAATCAGTGTCTTCTCTTAACTGCATCCATTAAAAGGCTGGATAAGTATTAGGAGGTGATGAATTATTCGACTCTCAGTCTCCTAGGATTCATAGCCATTGTAATGAATGGGTTGATCACCATGAGTGCAAAATTTCCTGTTGATCTTTTACTCTCTCTTCTGTTAAACCTGTTATCACCAATTCTCTGCACATCTCAGCAGTACCTCTATCATTCCATTTTCTCTGCTCCACAGCTAGGGCTGCCAGGCCGTATGTCATATTCACATTCTTCCTTCATCTGAATAACAAAAGACTTAAAACTCCATCACTTCAAGAGTATGAACTTTCAAGGCTTGGTCATTCCTCAGTTCACCCCTTGATAGATTTTTTTTTTTTAATATAGGATAGAGAGTAGGGCAGAGAGAAAAGGTAAGAGTTCTACCATATCTGATATTGAGACTCAGAAGGAAATTAAGAACATGTTATTGGAAATTGGAAAAATGGGATTCTTGTTACATAGTGACAAAAAGCTTAGTAGCATTGTGTCCTGCAGTTATGCGGAAAGCAGAACTTGTAAGTTTGATGAAATTAGATCGCTAAAGATATTTCAAAACAAAGTGTGGAAGATGTGGCACAATCTGTGTAAGAGAGGAAGGATAAATTGAGTGAAGAATTGTTCAACAAAAAGAAACCAGGGCTTGATGATTTAGGAAATTATCAGCATATCCAGATAGTTAGATACTAAAGTTAAGAGATTCTCTGGTGGGAAGATGTGTAGAGAAAAAGCCAAGGGTGTGACTGGATCAAAAGGTCTGAGTAATCAGTAACACGAAAGACACTTGGAAGAGTTTAAGGGTGTGACACAAATTCCCTCAACCACCTCCCAAAAATTGAGAAGAGATTATCTCAAAAAGATCTGTGGGAGACTTTCACCCTTCTAGAAGCTGAGCTGCCATGTAATTGTGATGCCACTTCCAAGTGGCCGTACCTTACACATGGCCCCTCTGGCCAGCTGGGTGCCTCTGATGATAGCTGCCCCTGGGCCAGTACATGAGGTTCAGCTGCCAGCAGCAGCTCCATCATCTGCAGTTGGCTTACCAGCTGCTGAGCTCTGGCAGCCAGGGCTGATGGCCCAGATGGTGTGGCTGTGGGCTCTGCTATTGAGCGCATGCTGAGTCATGCCATCACCAGGGACTTTGGTGGAGGAATAAATTATGAGCTCTCAGGTCTGATATCACTTACCAGGAGCCCCAAGGAGCCCAGCTAGCATGCCAACAGCAGCAACAGCAGTCGACCCTTGCCACCATGAGATGAAACAGTTTCTGGAGTGTGCCCAAAACCAGGTGACCTTAAGTTTTGTGAGGGTTTCAGCAATGTGCTTGTAAGAATAAAATTAAGTTTAGCTTTCACGTAAGATGGCACAGGCAGGGAAAGGGGAGAGCCTCTGACATAAGCCTAGAACTGGCGCCAAATCCTTAACAGCCAGGTTCATTGAAATGTAAAGCATAATCAAAAGGGGGAACCTTCAGCAGGAAGTTTACATTAGTTAGACTATCTGGATAGGCTGTAACCTCTGGCATATCCAATCAATGGAGAAACAGGGGAGGCGCCTGCATGTTAGGCTTAGGTATAAAATTTGTGGCATTCTATAGTTTGGCGTACCAGTCATCCATTTTTGGGCTAGGCACCCATTCTTGCAAGATTGTGAATAAATTTTTTTCTTCTCCACAATCAGGTGAGCATTTATTCTTTTTCTGTTATGGCTTTCTTTCTAACATGCTGAAGCTGCGCAGAATTGCAAACAGATTAGTCTAACCAAGAAGTTGAAAATGAAGAAATGGAAAATCTGTTCTCATGACCAAATTAATGCAGTGTGTAACTACAATTGATGGTGAAAGTATAAAGTGTAAGACCACCAGTTAAACATTTCTTCTATCATTAATAGCTTCCTTGCTTCAGAATCATAATGAAAGAGGATGTTCTTACTGTATGAAAGTCCACTAAGATAGTGTAGAGTTTGGAGCTTGACAAATGTTGGTGTGACCTCCTTAAACCAGCTGATATGATGCTATTATCTGTGAACTCATAAGAATAAAGTGATTTTCTTAAAAAAAAAAAAGATCAGCAGATAATAAACATGCGAGAACCACATGGTTTTCAGAATTTTATACCAACAGAAGCACTGCCAGCTTGGACTAAAAGAGAAAGAAAGAGAGCTGTGATTATGCAAGAGTCAGAGAGATCAAACAATGCTGGTTTTGAATATGGCTAGGGGTCAAGGAGTCCAATCAGGAGTCAAGGAGTCCATTTCCTTGTCTTCTCCAGCTTGGACTCTCCCCAAGAGTTTCAGAATGAGTATAGCCTTGCCAACACCTTGATTTTATCCCAGTAAGACTCAGGTCAGATTTCTGACCTATAGGACTGTAAGATACTAAATTTGCCTTGTCATAAGTCACAAAGTTTGTGGCGATTTCTCATCGTAACACTAGAAAACTAATACACAATTTAAAAGCAATTCCTGTCAAGGGGTGAAGGTGAAGACCCTTATGAAATAAAAGAGGCCAAGAACTGCACACACCTCACTTCTAGCAAACCTGGGAACTCAGCAGAAGTGTTAACTTTTTGTTTAAATGAATAAGTAAACAGCACAGATTTTAAACATGGGATGCAGATCTACATTATCCACCAAGAATGAAAAATTTATGAACCCCACAGACCAGGACTAAAAGGCAACTCGGAAGATAAAGAAGAACAAAAAAACAGCACATGATGGTACGAGCTGTAGTTTTGAAGATGAAGGATGCCAAGCAGATCATCCAGGACATGGAGAAATTGGATAAAATGAAGTTTAACCCTGCGTAACAGCCCCCAATTTAATGAGAACGTGCTGAAAGACAAATGTAAAAAGCTGTGTGAAACCTTTGAATGTATTCTACCACTCTATGAAAAAGAAAATCCAGATACTTACAAAGCATGAGAAAGTTAGAAGTAGAATATGAACTGAAGAGGGTTCAATTAGTCAATATTTTGATGCTGTCAAGAATGCTTAGCATGTGGAGACTAAGAGTATTCATTTGTCAGATATGACTTATGCTCCTTCCAACATCTTGATCCAAGACATTCTACTTCCTGCTGCCCAGCAACCTTGCATTCTTTTTTTTTCTTTTTTTTTTAAATTTGCATATGGGCAGGAGGCACCAGGGATCGAACTCCAGACCTCCAGCATGGCAGGTCGGAGCTCTGCCTGCTGAGCCACAGCAGCCGCCCGCAACCTTACATTCTTAATAAGACTTCAGGCTCTGGACCTCCAATCTGGGCAGTTTCTATACTGCCTGTTCCATGGCGTTCCACATTTGTCCCCTGGCAGAAAACTTCCTGATCCTCCCCCTGGCCCCATCCCTCCTCAAGTCTTGCAGATGTATGACCATAATGTGGGCTTTGCCCTAGATCTTCCTCCTTGTGGGCCAGATGAAGGTACGTTATATAGTCCAGAACTTGCTTAGCAAGGTCACGCTGCTGATGCTTTCAGCTCCAGTGAGGATGATGGCTATCCTGAAGACTTGGATCAGGAAAAGGATGATGACAGTGACATTGACAGATCAGATGGAGAAAGTGAGGAAGATGAATTTGTGCACCATGATGATAGTGAAAGAGACAACAATGAAGAAAAAAGTCAGGTGTGAGGGTACGATTTGCAGATATGCCTGGAAAATCAAGGACACAAAAGAACTTGAAGGAACTGACTCCTTTTCAAGCCATGATGCTTCAAATGGCAGGTCAGAAAATCCCAGAGGAGGGTCAAAAAGTAGAGGAATTTTCAGAAGAAGATGATAAAGATGATTCTGATGATTTTGAAGCAGAAAAGTGGTCACAAAAACAACATAAAGAAGAATCTCTTTCCAATAACACATCTACAGTTTCTTCACAGCAGCAGCCTCCTCCAAAATCTGTTCCTCTTTCTCAGGTACAAGCACCTCCATGTCAAGACCACCTGGTCTTGACAGCTACCTGGACCATCTACAGGCCTTCCTCCTGGGACACCTCCAGGGATCCTCCATGCCTAAGACCACCTGGATTGCCAGGAGTCCAAAGGCCTTTATCCTGACTTTTACCTCCAGGACCACCACCAAGCTGACTCCCTGGCCTTCCCCCAGATCCACCTCCAGGTTTACCTCCTGATCCTCCTCCTTGGGGACTTCCACCAAGGTTACCTCCCCCACACCTCCAGGTATCCCTTTACCTCATCCTGGCATGAAGCACCCACCTTTGGTTCCTCCACTTGGACCTACCCATCCTGGGATTTTCCTATCAGCTCCTCTGCCAAACCTAGGAATTTTAAGAGTCCCACCCAATTTGATTCAGTGACCCACAGCAGATGATATGAGTAGATATGAATTGCAGCCACCATTGAGAAGAAAGCCACAGCAGCCATCAGTGCCAAGCCACAGATCACTAATCCCGAGGTAGAGATTACTCAATTTGTGACCACTGCACTGAAGGTATATCAGGAGAATAAAAAAGCTGCTGTTACTCCCCAAAGAAAGTCAGAAGATGATTCTGTTGTGCCTTTTGCCAGAGCATCCCAAATCTTGTCCTTCTGCTCCTGTCTCAGTATAAGCAAAGGATGTGTATGAAGCTTTCATGAAAGAGATGGAAGGGCTACTGTGACAGCTTTGGATGCCATAATAGGTTTCTGTTCACATCAGTGGTTCATGAAGAAAGAGGCTCTTATTAAGATTAAGTGAAAGAGCTACTTCCACTGTCAGGGTATTTTCTAATTTCAGTGCAAAGGATATCCTAAAGCTTAGCTTTGGTCAGAATTTACTTAAGGGGTATTTCATTCAGAATAGATTGATTATTGAAGCAATGCTCTAACACCTATTCCCTTTCATATCACCATTTCCGTCCCATTTCTTTGCCTTCTCCAGTTGTTTTGAAATGTGATTGGGGGGATCTCAATTACTTAATTTGATTTTACTCTCCTCTCTTATGTGCTGTTGGCACTGAAGTAGAGATTTCTGAGGAACCAGTTCATTTCACCCCATCTTGGCTTTTTTGTTTGAGTTATTTTAAATATTTTCTTGTAAATATTTTGTGATATTTTACTTGTTTTGAATGGATCACGATGTCATTTCCTAATACAAAGCAGGATTCATGGGGAGAAAATGTACAATTCTTTGTATATTTCCCACTGAGTTAAACCTTGAGTGTTTCACAGAAAAATTAATAAACATTCTAAATAAATAAAAAATCCTTTACCAGCAGAGAGCTAAGAAAACAATGCCCACAGTATCTACTGAGGAGAAAACAAAAGAAACTTTGTTAAGAAATTCTTTTGCCTTATGTCTTGCTCTCCGACTTCTGAATTTTTCACCATCCTGACATATAAAAGAATCAGTTAATTTACTTAGGGCTTATCCAGGAAGATGTCCTGGTATGATTGGACTACAATATGAGTTTCTGAATAAATTTAGAATCTAAATTTATTTTAGATGACAATCTACTTTGTAAACTCAAGCTTGATTTCAAGTGAGAAAATCATTGCTAACCTGAAATAAGGTAATTTTGTTATATATTTTGAATAACTAAATTTGCCTTTCTCTACTTTCTTTTTCTCTGTTAGTAAGTGGGAATTGAAAAATATAGGTGTATTTTAAAAAGTGGATCAAAAGTTCTGTGGAAAAAAGTTCTTTGTCTTGTTGAGTGATAATTATCCAAATGGCAACCATTAGGGAAAGTATTGAAGTTTGAGCTCTGGCTAGTAGACAACCATAGAATTAGCACCTGTGACTTGAAATCCCCTAAATTTGGAATTTTCCAGCATACTTAAAAGAAAGAATAAGCAGGATATGAAAAACAAAGTGCACACCAGGATCAATATAAAATGTTCACATCTCAAGAATTTAGCAGCTTTTGTTTATTTTTTGATGTTGGTTTTAAAAAATGATCATGAAGATGGGAACATTTGGTTTTCTATTTCCTAAAGGTGTTTTTGACCCAAATTAAAATGATTGTTAAATATTTACAAAGCAAAGGAGAAGACATTGTCCTTCCAGAATGCTTTTGAAAAGGTTGTATAATTGCATAATAGTAAATATTATGCTGAAAGAAAAGCTCACTATAAAAATTTGAAACAAGGAAAATGGTAATATTTTCAACTCCATCAATTTTTGCCGGAAGCCAAAGCAAGGTGCTAGGGCCAACAGAGAAGAGAGTAGTCGGGTCCTCTGCAGCCAGAATTCTGCCCTTTCACTACACTCTGGACCTTGATTAATGGCAGAAAGATATAAGTCTCAAAAGTATATTGCATTCACATTTCAGAGACATAAGGTCTCTCACTATTGAGACATTTAAATTGTCTAGCTTTAAGTAATAACACGAGATGGAATTTTTTTCTGCAAGTGGCAAATAATTAATTCAAATTTAATTTACTCAAATTTCTTTACAGCAATGATTTAGACCAGCATATGGATAGATTCAAAGAAAAGAAAGTGAAGAAGACTTATTCTAATGGGTAGAACTGAAGGTAATTTTTATGGTATATAACCAGTCTCAAGAGTTAAATAAGACATGACTCCAATCTACACAAACACTTGCCATGTGACCGATGGTTTGACCAAGAGGTTGAGTGTAGATAGATGTAAAACCTAGATCAGGCAAGTTCTATGGTTTCAATTGTCTACCATCTATGATAAGATTAAAATTCCATTTTGCCTGCTGCATGGCCCCCAAGAAATTGGTAGAATTCACACTGAAGCATTACTGAAGATGCTCTGGGATCCATTGCTCTCTGAGAAGTTGACACCAGCGAGGCAGGTATGTAGGTACATTAAGCCAGTGTCCATGGAGACAGGCAGGCTGCTTTGGCACATAGGGATTTAATTTGGCATATTTGAGCTGACAGAAGAAAAAAATATATATCAATTGTGGTTATTTAGTTTGAAAAACAGAAGGAAAAAAGAATTACTAATATGAATAGAACATCCCAGAACTGTGAGGTACCATCTAGCATGCCAACATACTTGTAGAAGGAGTTCCATAAGGAGAGGAAGAAATAATGGTTAAAAATTTTCAAAACTGAATTAAAAATATTTTTCTACATATCTAAAAAGCTCAACAAAGTCCAAGTTGGATAAACTCAAAGAGATCTAAACCTGGATACAACATAACTAAACTGTTGAAAGACAAAGAGAAAAAGCTTGAAAGCAGTGAGAGAAAAACAAATCATCATTACAAGGAAACCTCAATAAGAATAACTGTCGATTTCTCAATAGAAACAATGATGGCCATAAGATAGCAGCATGACATATTTAAAGTGCTGAAAGAAACAAATTTCAACCAAGAATTAAATATGCAGCAAAACTGTATTTCAGAAATTACATGCATTTTAACTTTAAAAAAGTCTACCTCATATTAGTACAAGTTTAATTCTAGTTAAATATAGAAACTTTGCTCCAATAAAGCACTGTTCCCTTCCCACTTAGTCAAAAACCACATGTACAATTAAAAGTATTTCCTTCTGAAACTGTTTTCAGTAGATTCTGAGTAGTGGAAAATCTTGTCAAACCTTTTACTCTGCTCTACCATTGTGTAATTTCCTAGTGTCCGATGGTACCTAGTAGGAAAAATAAAGGAATTGCTTCAGTAAAGTTTGGGAATAAAACAAAAAATACACGAAAACTCTGTTTTGGGAGAAACACTATTCTTCACAGTTTAATTTTCTCTTCTCACTAAGCTTCAAGATACTCTCCACATGGCTAACCCTTCTCATTTTTCCATTTCATGGCAGTTAGGTAACTTATCATTGTAACTATTCTATAATTCTAGCTATTATCACCTAAGCTGCCGGAAAAATATACCAGAAATGGAACTTCTAAAAAAAAAATATATTAAGTTACTAGCTTATAGTTCTAAGGCCATAAAAATGCCCAAACTAAGGTATTCAGAGAAAGATAGCTTGACTCAAAGGCTGATGTCTGATACATGGGAAGACGTGTAACTGGCATCTGCTCATCCTTGTTCCTGGTTCTGTTGATTCCAGCTTCTGATGCCAGTGGTTTCCTCTCTATGCATCTGTGGACCTTCATTTTGCTCTTCCAGGACACAACTCTGAGTTCTGGCTTTCTTAGGATTTCATGGGAAGGCACATGGCAAAGTCTGCTGGGCTCTGCATCCCCAAACGTCAGTGTCTAGGTATCTGCTCTCTCCATCGGCACTCCAAACATCTCCAAAGGTCTGTGTCTCTGTTGGCTCTCAAGCAACTGTGTTTCCTCCTTTTAAAGTACTCTAGTGAACTATTCAAGGCCCACCTTGAATGGGTGGAGTCACGTTTCCATCTATCAAAAGGCCACAACCACAATTGGGTGTGTCACATTTTCATGGAGTACTCTGATCAAAATGACTGCACCCATAATTTAGTGGGTTAATCTCCATGGAAAAATCTAATCAAAGTTTTCCACCCTACAATATTGAATCAGGATTAAAGGACATGACTTTTCTGGGATATGCAACACTTTCAAAACAGCATAGCCTCTCTTGTCTGTCCTCCCAAAAGGAGAAAAAATGACTTGATCGGTACTTTGTTCCACGCATCACACTGCTTACTATATCTTACAGAAGTCTCCAAAAGTGTCGCAATGTCAGATAATATCAGGCTAATTTTTATTGATAAGGGCATGAATTTTCAAAGAGATTTTTTTTGATTAGCCTAATGTCATACCATTTATAATAGTGGAGCTGAAATTACTCCACCTTTACCACATTTATGTGACAGACTTTAAACTCACAGAAATTCCAAGTTGCGATGAGAAATAGAAGCAGATAGAAAGAGAGGCAAGAGAAGAAATAACTGATTTAAAAATATTACTGAGGTGTTTTAGATTTCTAGGTTGCACAAAGAAAATACAATGAAATGGTTTCACTGAAGAATGGAAATTTATTAGCTTACAGTTTGAAGCCAAGAAAATGTCCAAATCAAGGAATCATCAGGATGATTCTATCTTCCTTAAGACCACCTGCTGATGATCCTTGGTTCCTCTGTCACATGTGTGTACTGTTTTGAAACTGTTGTGTATCCCAGAAAAGCCATGCTCTTTAATCCTCATTCAATATCATTGGGAGGAATTTTTTTATTAGGTTGTTTCCACGGAGATATGGCCCATTGATTGTGGGTGGGACCTTTTGATTAGGTGGGTTCATGGAGATATGTCCCCACCCATTCAAGATGGGGTTACTTATTGGATTCCATTAAGAGGGAAATATTTTGGAAAAAGCTTCAGAACTGACACAGACAAGAGACCTTTGCAGATGCAAAAAGAAAACTCCACCAGGGAAGCCATTTTGAAAGGAGAAACCAGGAGAGGAAGCTAACAGACATCACCATGTGCCTTCTCAGCTGACAGAGACACTCCAAATATCATCAGTCCTTTCTTGAGTCAAGGTATCTTTTCCTGGATGCCTTAGTTTGGACATTTTTGTGGCCTTGGAATTGTAAATTTGCAACTTAATAAATTCCTTTTTTAAAAGCCATTCCATATCTGGTATATTGTATTCTGGCAACTTTAGCAAACTAAAACACATGGCAGCATCTGCTGGTTTCCCCTTCTCTTCTCGGTTTTGTTGATTTCAACTTCTTGCTTTCCATGGCTTCTCTCACTCTCTCTATATTCATTCTTTTTATAAAGGACTCCAGTAAGAGGATTAAATCCCATCCTGACTGAGGTGGGTCACACATTAACTGAAGTAGCTTTATCAAAAGTTCCTACTTAGAATGGGTTCATACCTCCAGGAATAGATTAAATTTAGGAACATGTTTTTCTGAGGTGTATACAGCTTCTAACCACCACATGTGGCAAGAGAAGAAATAATTGACTTAAGAAAATAACTGAAAACAAAAGCAAACGAGGAGTGGCTAAACCAATGCAAACAAGATTCATGCAGGTAGCAGCAATGGGAGATATTGACCAAGAGTGAACCCTAATGTAAACCATGAACTGCAGTTAGTAACATAAATATGTACTGATATTGGTTCATCAATTTTAACAAAAGTACCATATAAAGCAAAATGTTAATAACAGGACAAACTGTGAAGTTGGGGTTATATGTGAACTCTATAACTTCTGTATGATTTTTCTGTAAATCTACAATTGTCCTCATTTTTTTAAAAATTAAGGGGGAAAAAAGTATAAAAAGAGTTGGTTCAATGTTACCAGCACTTCCCATTTTTCAAGAGAAGGGGGAAAATATACCTAAGAGAGGAAAGAAAAGAATTCTTAACCTAGAGAAATTGAAAGCCAACCTCATTACTACTTGACATGGAGGAATATATATATTAACATACTATAGGACAGAAGCAGTTGTCCTGGATGGTAGAGCCTTGGGTTTCAGGAGCCTGGGACTCGCAACCCTTTCTTCAAGATATCAAGTTGTTCTAGTACAGTCATATAAATAATTAATACCTGAAGTTCAATGTAACATGGACACTTACAGTGATTATGGATAAATGGAGGTGCTTGGGAACCAAAACCTAGTCAAAACACTTGTAAAAAGAAAGGAATTTAGGAAGTTCTAATATACACCATGGCTGCAGCTGAAAGTCTGAAACCCTGATGCTTAAGCTCTATTCTAGATGATAGTACAACTCTTCAGGACATAATGAAAAGAGATAATATTTCTACAAGGGTAGATCTTTGGTTGTACAGGTTTCCAAAGGAGTGGATCATGATGACCACATTTTAGGGACTTGCCATAGTATGGCTGCTTCCCAATCTACTTGTGTTACAAGATCAACAGTGGGCTTAAATTGAAATGGCTTGGAAGAATCTTCTTATGGTAGAACTTTAAGGAATCAGAGCATTGCTCACCCTGACGAGAATCTCTTCTCATTCTCAAGTATGATTAAAATCACCAAAGAAGAGACCAGGGCCTGTGCACATTCAGAAAGGAAATAGTAATGGCAGAACCACTAACTTAAAACAACAAAGTACTCAAGAATCGTGGGTAAACCCTAGGAAAAGAGGACTTTCTTCTTCAGAAAAGGATAACATAGAAAGGCTACAGAAAATTGTGAGGGAAGGCAAACAGAACCCGTTTCACCAGTTTTAAAAAGAATCAAGCATTGTCTAAGATCTGAAGCACCAAACACAGTTCAGAAGAATATTCACCTATAAAATCAGACAAAAGACCAGCAGAGCAGAGGAGCGCAGCAGTAGACAATGATGCAGGTTTTCAAGAGACTAAACGAGCTTGTCAATGTCTTATCCTGGAGGATGATGAGAAAGGGGAAATTAGAAGAGTAAATGTCGGTGAGGAAGAGCCACTTTATTCTGCAGTAGTTGAAGACATCACAGGTTATTTTTCTGTCAGTGGTGTTGATGAAGTGATTCACTGTTACAAGCTGTGATGACTCTCAGTCTGATGGGAACACTAAACAAAATAGCACTGATTCCTATGTGTTACAGGAAAAATCAGTAGGTGAAAATGGGGATATCAAAACTTCAATGTTCCTTGGCAGTAGGAAGACAGTTAAGTTATATAGACCACAACATGCCTTGTACAAATTCAGAAGTGCAGGTCAAGTTGGAGGATCACAAAATAGTAACTGCTTGCCCACCTGCAGAACATGTCAATCAGCTGACTACTGATCCAGCTACAGGGCCCTTTTCTGAAATGCAGTCATCTTTAAGGGATTCTGAGGATGAAGTATATGTGGTGGGAGATAGCAGTGCTGCAAAAGAACAGTGTAATTAAAACACCAATGACATCCTGGACACAAATCTTGAGAGTATGCCAGTCTCTGGAGAACTAGAATCGCCTTCTGTTCTAGACTGTATTTCAGCCCAAATGATGACTTTAGCAGAATTTCAAGAACATCATTGTACCCTGAGAACTTCACCCCAAAGGACAGTCCCTCCCAGAGGTAGTCACACTGAAAATTGTTCTCCTTGCAGAGAAAATGGACAATACGAGAAGTATAATCTTAGTCTCAATGAAATAAATGCAACTGCTAGTGGTAATATAAGGGAGTCTCATACGAATCTAGATGAAATTTCTCAGAATCAAAGAGGGATATGTTCTGACTCTGAAAATTATGGAAGTGAAAGAATAAGTAAGCCACCCTCAGAGGCAAAAGTCAATATTAGACATTTGCCATCATCCAAAGAGAGTGAGAATCAGCAATTATAGAAGAGGACGATGATGATCATGATGCTTATTGTTCCAAATCAGATCATGCGGCACTCGAACGCAACAAAGCTTATTAGAGACTGTTAAAGACAATTGCTGTACTTGAAGCTCAGCATTCACAAGCATTTCAAGACCTTGAAAGTTTAGGCAGACACCAGAGAGAAGCACTAAAACAATCCCATTGGGTTTGTGGAAAAATTTGATAAGAAATCTTATATAGGACTTCATATCCACAGAGAGTTGTTCAGTTGCTTGAGATTGCAAGGCCCAATAGACCAGTAGCCTTGGGAACTTTAAAAGATCATTTAAAAACCATAAAAGACATACTTGAAGAGTTAAATTAGTTTTTGATGAAGGTTTTCCTGCCAGACAGAAGAGTCCTTTAGATCCTAAGAAGGATGGGGAGGCCCTTTCATATTCTCTGTTGCCTTTGGGTGATAGTCCAGAAGGCCCCAGCAGTGGTCCTCCGATGATGAGAGGATGCCTACGTGATGGTCCCAAAAACCTGAAAAATTTGACCAGTTGTGGACTGTAGAAGAGGAAAAAATGCTTGAGCAGCTACTCCTGAAGAAGTAGAATTTCAACGCCGGCAGAAGATACCAGATGTACTAGGTAATAGGATAGCAAAACAGGTCACCTGTCAAGTGCAGAAATATTTCATAAGTTGACAAAAGTGGGCATTCCAGTCCTAGACAGAGCCCCTAACTTATGTGTGTACTCCACATGGTCTTCAACAAGCAGACAGCATCCCCCAAATAAGCATCTCTTTAAACCTTCCCCTTTATGATAGCCTGTGTATATCAATGAAGATGATGACCAAACCTGTTTTCAGCCACATGAATACAGCTGTTGAGGAGGCATCAGTGAAGAATGTATAGGAATTTACCTGAATATAAAAAAAAAATTACAGTTTTAAAGAGTTAAAGAGGCAGAAACTTCAGCAGATGCAAGTTGAAGGTGGCTTTGTGCAGCAGATGGGCTTCAAGTATGATAACTGTGGCATAGAACATATCCAGGATATTCGGTAGCACTGCCAAGATTGTCCTCCAGATATGTCTTCAAATTCCTGTGGTTCCTGTTCAGACTTCCCACATGAAACAGATGTTCGCAAAGATCACCAATTAGAACCTGTTTATAGGTCAGAGACATTCTTAGACAGAGACTACTGTGGGTCCCAGGGCACCAGTTATAATTATCTTGACCCAAAATACTTTCCAGCAAACAGATGACATGATGGATACCATCATTTACCAGTCCTCTTCAACACATAGCAATGGTGTCATTGTTAATTACGTGCACAGTTTGGAAAGATTCTCTGCTTTCCCCGAAATGACACTCACAACCTGACCGCTTCCTGAGTGTTCTTGTCAAGTACAGCTCTGCCCTGTTGTGGCTCTAGATCACTGTTCAGTGCCTGAGTATTCCTGGTGAGCAAAGGGATTTTTCACCACCACTGTAAAGCCTTTTTAGGTGATGATCTTAAATGAGTAAGATAGAGCACACGAAAGAGACAGTAAATACCAAAGGTTCAGAGAACTCAGTTGCAAATATGATACTTAGACAAAGTATTTATATAAAAACAGTTTAGTAGCTTTCAGATTTGTTGTGAAAATAGCTTTCAGCATAGAAACTAACTTCTTTAGACAAAGTTTTAACCAAGCATGGTGTTTGCTTCTAGAATATACACTTTAAAAGAACTCACTGTCCCAGTGGTGGCCACTGATGGTCTTCAGTAAATTGGAGCTGTTTAACCATATTGATGTCTAATTCCTTTCCACAGTGGACTGTCCTTACTACCAACAGCGAAGCACTACAGGAGGCGGTGGTGACAGTGATTGCTTCCTTAACCTACTCACGGTGTGTGTGTGTTATACAAGTGTTACTCAGATATATTTTTTTAATGTCACGTTATAAGATGATCATGTGATGTGTACAAACTATGGTGGAAAGTGCCAGTGGTAGGAGCTGTGAAAAGTCTATAATTCACAACATCAATTCCTTTAAGATACCCAGCCTTCTGCCTCTGTATTTAGAATTGTTACTGCAACACATTGAAGAAAGCTGCCTAATATAAAAATCATGTATATAGTTAAAATACCCCTCTTTTGTAGTCTGCACAAGATCCACAAAAGATTGTATTTTTATTACTTTTTAAACAGGTGATTAAATTTGTTCTACACAGTGAGCAAGAGCTCACATGCATTCTTTTATACTACTGGGTTTTGCTGTGCATCATTTGAAACATTTTACATGTTTCTTCTTATCTGTGTATATGGTATATACTTGAACAATGTTCATTTGTCAGGACAACTCTGAGAAATAACCTAAGTGGATACTGTCTTCCTGTTAAAAAAAAAAAGATACTATAATTAAGGGCAAAATCTATACCTATCATGCTGAGTTAGATTATTTTCATGATATTAAGTTAGAGAATCATGAAAAAAATTTAGATTGTATAAACTAATAAGTATGTTTTGATTTGTTCAAATGTATCCATTACATGAGTAACTCATGAATCTTAAAAAGCCATTCACCAAAGGTCAGATAAATGATATTACCATCAATGTTTATGATGTGATGCTCTGGTTTAATAAAAGACATATAATAGTTCCTCCCAATAACAAAAAGAGAATGGACTTCTGTTATGAATTCAACTCTGGCAGAGGTTCAGGATAAATCACGCAGAAGGTAAGGAGGGATAGTGATAGCCCACCCCCGTGTCTTCACATCAGCATCATCAGCTGCCATGGCCAAGTTTATGAGGCCAAAGGACCAAACACTAAATGAAACTCTAATCTGTGGCAGGAACCGTGCTGGGCATTGGTTGGTTTTCAGGGGGCATCTATACGACCTTGTGGGTCTTGTTAAAATTACAGATTATTCATCAGATATCCCTCAAGGACCAGATAATACAGTTTTATGGAGGGTGCCCTAGCAGATATCATGGAAAATAAACTGTCCAGAGAAGGAAAGCGAGGCATGAGATCTCTGGTTTTTGAAACTCTGGCAGGATGCCCAGGGGCTGCTGCACTTTAGTCCATTTCCACCACAGTCCAAAACATCTGTTCATGCTTCACTGCTGAACTTCACCTTTGGGAGGGAAATGGCCTTCTCTTTTTATCTCAGGCCAGCTGTTCATCAAGATTTCATAACTTGCAAGTTTGTTTGGAACTGTGGCCTCTCTCACCACAACCTCCAGGGCCTCCTCCCACTCAGTTCTTTCCTTGGAAATTTGTGGATTTTTAACACAGAACTTCAAAGACCCTGAAATAAATCAGGATGATAAATAATGCAATCTATGAGGAAAAAAAGTTACACAAGGGTCATGGATAAATATTATTATGAGAGTGAAAACACAGGTGCTTATGGGGGTTATAAAATTGGAGCTGGAAATGTTCTAAGAAATGATCATGGTGATGAATATACAACTATGTGATGATGTTGTAAACCATTGATTGCACACCAAGTATGGATTGTTCATATGTTAAGAATGTTCGTGTTTGTATGTTGTTTTATCAATAAAAAGAAAAAAACAAACAAAAAAAACATGCGTTTAGGCCAAATTCCCTAAAAGGAAAGCTCCACTTTCTGTTTTTTAACCTCAGTTTCCCCACTTTCTCAGCAATTACCTCCAGAAAACTGAACAGGTAAAAGAAATCTCTGGGTGTGTCTAGAAAGGCAGCTGGGAGCAGGATGAGAAATGAAAAGGAAGGTTGCCTTCTACTTAGCTGCGTGCCTGTATCTAGGGAGTTAATACCTTTCTTTGAACAATTCCAAATTATTTGACAGCTCTGTCTTAGACTTGAAAAACAGATAAAAGTACAGCTTCTATTTTCTCGCTTGAATAGATAGGTATCTATATTTTATCCTTTAGTTTCATCTCCATAGGTATGGGCTTGTTTATTGTTTTTCTGTTCATTTATAAATACAACAAGAACCTTTAAAAGAAAAAAAATGGAGCTGGGCAGAAGGAAGTGGCTTTCTTATTATTATTTAGTTAATTAAGCCTTCAACCATCTGCTTATGAGTGCTTATTTTGGTCAATTTTAGGAGACCTGATCTTTCATCTTCTCCTGTGCGCGATCCCATCAGACATTTGGGAGGCACCGTCCTCCGTGACAGGCAGTCCGCAGCTGGGTAAGCACTGGTTGCCCGGCTGATCTTCGTCTCCATGAGGGACAGGAAGGCCTGAAAGCACAGCACGATGGAGGATGGACTCGGCACTGGGAAGTGAGTACAAGGCTCTAAGGGGTAAGAGTAACCGAATTCAGAGAAAGTTACAATAAAAAAAGAGAAACTTTTGTTCTGTGTCTTGAAGGAAAAAGAGGGATTTACCAGTAGACAAAACTGAAGACATGGAGTATAAACATTATATGCAGTCCTTTGGTTGCATGGAATATATGAGCTATTGGGTCTCAGAGAAGCAAAAATTTTACTGTCCATGCAGATCGACGTGGACAAACCTGGGTGAGAAAAGACAAGATGTGAGGCTGGAGAGACTGGAGGGCGGCCAGACGAGGGGTAAGGTTGCAAAGCCAGTTAGACACTAGAAGCTTTATTTTGGTAGTGATGTGGACTCAACAGGATTTCTAGCCTTTGTATCACTGGTCTTTGCCTACATTTCAGCTCTTTCTCTTCTTTCTTATTAACAGATCCTGATGCTGTTCAGGCAGCAGTGTCTGCCCTGCTATTCAGGGGATGAATTCTAAGGTCCTCATGGCGATCCCATTCTCCTTTGCAAGAAATTGGTCTACGTGGTCCCATGACCCAATTTTGGCCATGGAAACAGAAAAAGGAAGTCAAATAGAATACTCTGAGATTGGTTTTCCTCCTTGATAAAAACTGAGAGCAGAGCAAGGGAAAAAGTTCTTTGTGTCCCAGCCCCCTCACTTTTTGCTGTTGTTACTATGATATGAGGATTTGTTACCACATTGCAACCATTATGAGGGGCAGTATTACTGACACACCAAATATCATAAAAATGGAAAGACAAAAATTCTTGAGATATTCATGGCATCATTGAGTTATCATACACAACCTTGGGCAGCCTACTTCTTTTCAGTTACTAAACAATAAATATTCCTATGTTTTAAGTCACTTACAGTTGACTATTACTGAGCCCTGGATTCTTCCTAGTAGATATCCAGATGTTTTCATTTAATTTATCATGTAAGGCATCATGCAACACAATTCAGATAAGATTATAGTTTCCAAAGAAATGCATCTGACTGTGATGAACATAAAATTCTAGAATGTTAGAAGGATAAATAATACTGAGAAATAAAATTAATAATCCACGACCTTGAGAGCCTAATGCTCTGCTCAAAAATATCAAACAAGTAGGCACACCAAACAAGTAGGCACATAAGCTCTGCCATTAATTGTAAATGAAAACCTGGTAAACAAAATACAGAAGTGATATAGGAAAAAAGTTTCATGTTATAGTTAATCTTGGACCTCAAATTCTACATTGTTCTTTGGGTGCTTCTGGCCATGAACCATAAATTCGAGAGGTGATGCTGAGGTTATGGCTCAGATCAAATCACAAAGACCATCTCACCTCGCCTTCTTCATCGCTTCACATTTCATGAGTTACATGTTGAAGTGGTTTTCTTGTTCATACCAACCTTTGATTCCAAACCAAAAGCTTCCTAGCATTGTGGGAAGAATAAGTAAGTAGGTAAATATATTAAATGGGGTGAAAACTAAGTTATTGTTGTCCATGATGTGCAGGAATCTTCAATTACAAAGAAGGAAAAGGACACCTGTGGCTAGACTCCTTCTATTCTACTGTATTTTCATTTGGATAGGTTTCAAAGGGGCTAAGCCCATTATTTTAGGGTTTCACAATTTCCTAACCATTCATATACATGCTCAATACTCTCTTTTGTCTACAATACCTCCCCTCCGCCCCCCATTCTTGGCTTAGTATCCTTCAGTCACCTCACGAAATGCACCTAAGAAGTGATCTCTTCTTAATTCCTCCAGATAGAGGAGCAACTTCATTCTCCAGCCCCTAATTGACCTAGCTAATGCATGTGAAAGTCCTTCAAAAACTATACAATTGCATGTGAATAAGACTAACTTACTAAAAAGTTTTCAAAGCATATTACAAAATTTAAAGCATTTTTATCTCATCCTTTGATATAAGATTTACGTATTCTTTATTTTTATATACTCAGAGAGTTAAGCACAGTTACTTGGTACAAGAAAGTTACTTTGCAACTTGCAATTTTTTGGATTGACATCACCAAAGAAAAAAGGATTCTCTTTAAAAATTGTTCAGTATAACCTGCTGGAAGAAATAATTTCATAATAACAATTAAGAACCCCAACCATATCACGTCAATACCCTAACCCAAGTCTAAGTGGCTTGTTCGGTGTCTGCACAGAATATTTAGGGGCTCTGCTCAAGTCCCTGATCCTGCATCCTCCTTGTGGGATGATAAGTGTATCTTTTGTTACTAGTCTTGGGAAACCTCCCAGTTAGATACAAGGAAGCTTCCATCCACTCATAGCCTCCTGGGCACTGCCTGGCACCAACCGTTCAAAGTGGGAGATGAGTTGATGGCCGCTGAGTGCGTCTGAGGATCTCCTCATCCCTGCCCTGGAAAGACAGTCATTCAGTCCTGGGACAGTCGTTCAGTCCTGGGATCATTTCTTCAAGACATACTTGGTATCATGCAGGGATTCTTCATGTCCCTAGCTTTGGGTTTGAGGATGGTTGCTTGTTGTGCATCTGTTTGTTCAGCTAAAGAGACAGTGCCCTCACTGAGAAACTTATGCCATGTGTCCTCAGCCTGACCCTCTTGTGTAACCCACACTCCTCTTTCTGAGCCGTGAGCCATTCTGGGCATTGAAGTCCAGATCTGCCTCTCACCTATCTGCCCAGGTGGGGTGGTGAGATCAGGCAAGACTTCCTGAACGGGAGTAACATGAAGCCCTCAGAAACTGTAGGAATCTTTTCCTGCAAAAAGTCATGCCCCAGGCATTTTCCTCGTTTTGAACACCCTGTGATAGCAGATTCTAGAATCAAATCTCCAGACTCTGCAAGTATCCTATAATGACTACTATAATGAACTAAAGCTATGTAAATCACAGAGCATAATTTGAAGAAATAACTGTTTCGCTAAATCATCTACACTCCCCTTTCATAAAGTTCTATGTAATTCAAATGTGCACAGTCAGTTGGACTGATCAGAGACAGAAGAGTTCCACAGTGCCCCTCCCCATCTGCTCTCAATGTCAGCCTGCCAAGCAAAGGGCTTGAATATTTCTGTCTGGCTAAATAATCGTCATTAATATTCTAATGTGCGCTTTCTGTTCATTTTAAGGTTGAGTCACTTCTCTGGGAAAATACACACTGTGAAAAAATTTTATATTTCCTGTGCCTTGCACATACTTTATGAGCCTTAAGTGACCTACTGTTCACTCACTGAACACCCCAAAAGTGCAAAGTTGTCTCACATCCTTATGCGGATGTGTGCTTTCTCTATCACTTTGTCATCAAAAGTGTCAATGGGTACTTGTAAAATATTTTTCAAGGGTGATTTCGACCCAGATTAGGCAGGTACCTAAGCCTGAGCTCTTCCACGCATCTACATGATAAGTATTTACTGAGTACCGCATGTGCCAGGTGCTGTGGTTGGCGTTGGCACAATGGATGTTGCGCCACCCACAATCCCCCCCACAATCACCAGCTGCTGGGAGTGTTGCTGGCTGACAGCCCTCAGTCAATTCCCTCTGGAAACTGGCTTCAGTGGAAGAGGGTCGCATTGCCCAAGTTCGCACCCCTTCCCTGAGGCAGCATTCACACAATGACTGGATGCAGAAGCTTAAAGGCCTTCCTACCTCGACTAGACACAACTGTAAAGAGCTAACACAGCCTCAGAGTTCCTCAAGGGGCTGGTGAATCCTTCCTGAGACCACATCTCAGAAAGAAGAAAAGCCCAGCTTTTCTTTCTGTCCTATCCTGTTCCTACCTCCTTCCAGCATCCCTTGATCCAGCACTCCTTAATAGGCTCCCTGCATGTTAATCTCCATTTCATTGTCATTTGCATTTGATAGTGTGATCAGTATACGATGTGGTATGTTCTGCTTCATGTTTATTCTTCTTGGTGTTCTTTGGATGAACAAATTCACATCTTTTGCTAAGTATGGGACGTTCTCTGTCATTATTTCTTTGAATATCTCTTCTTCCCCCCTTTCTTTCTTCTCCTTCTGGGATACCCATAATGCATTTATCAGTGTGCTTGACGGTATCTCAGAGGTGTCTTAGGCTATTTTCACTTTTAATAATTATTTTTCTTTTCTGTGCCTGACTCATTTCAAGTGTCACATCTTTGAGTTCATTGATTCTTTCTTCTGCCAGCTCAAATCTGGTATTGAAATCTTCCTGGGAATTTCCATTACAGTAGTTCTGTTGGGTTCCTTTTAAAAGTTTCTATCTTTAATTGAGATTCTCATATTACTCATTTGTTTTCTTCTTGATATCCTTTAGTTCTTCCTCTGTGTTTTCCTACATCTCTTCAGGATAGTGAAGATCTTTTTTTTTTTTTTTTTTAAGTCTTTGTCTGTTATGTCCACAGTCTGGTCTTTTTCATTGATGTTTTCTGGATTTTTAATTCACTACCTTTGGACAGGCCATCATTTCCTAGATAAAATGTTAACTATAGGAGTTATTTCCTGGAGTGCCTGTTTCTTGAATTTGTATTTAGCTAGTGATATAACAGAAATGTTTTTGAGTATCAGGAGCAAACAAACTCCATCATCTTCCCACAATCTCAGATAAATATATTTTGTATTGAATAGCAACAGATGCCATAAATAAAAGCAAGTTTATGACAGGTGGGTTATGAAAGAGGGTGGTGAGGTTGGTGGGTGAAATAACCACTGTGGATGAAGAAGCCAAAACTGGGCTGGACTAGGTACGAAAAATGAGGAGAGGACACTGGGGTGCAAAATAAAAGGAGGCTCTCACTCTTAGCCTCCTGCAGGTGCAGGGCCCTGAGAGTGAGTGCCTCCGTAAATTTTGTGCCCAGGTGCTTTATTGAGTTTAACTCTAGTCCAGCCCTGACTGAAGGTGATGAGCTGTGTTAACATCAATGGATGGAGATTTTTAATCGGGAGGGATGAGACACTGGGAGAGTAATTGATTCTGTAGAAAAGAGTGATTTGGTCTGATGGTGGTAACATCAAAGGAACTAGATACCTGAGGGAGAAAGGAGAAAAGAAAGGTTGAAAGTGTCACAGGAAGCATTAACTGGGCACTAAGAGTGAGGAATTGCTGTTAATTTAATTTTTTAATTATTATATCAAAAATATATTACTTTAGTTTCCTGATACCTGCCCATGCAAAAAAATACATATATTTACGTAGTCAGAAAAAAAAAGTTAAACATTATAAAATAATAATTCAAATGGCTATGGAAAATTAAAGACTTAAAATACCAAATTTACTGACAACTGAATGAGTATGGTGTCAGTGTAATGAGATAAACAAAATAATGGGGAAAAAGCAGTTATTTTTCAGCATACGTAATATTTCTATTTCCTACTTTGACTTTTTTGTCCTTCTTCTCTCTTGAAACCAAGTAGCATGGGATGTGGGTAGTGAAGAGTTGAGGAGATGGTTTTTATCAAAATCCATTTTTCCCAAGTTGTACTCAAGAAAAGGGTTCTCGACCCTGTAATGGCTGATTGCGTCCAAGTTTGGTTAAATCCTCATATGGGACACTATTCTCTGGGGTCTCACTTTCTGGAAGCCCAGAATTTTTCAGACCATCAATTTCTGGTTTCTTTGTACCTAAGAGTCCAGTCCTCAGCTTATCTCTTTCCTCTTACATTTCACTATAAGCTGCAAGGAGAAACCAGGCCACACTTTCCACATTTAATTTGGAAATCTCTTCGGCTAAGTATGCCAATTTGTGGCTTTTAAAATCTGTCATCCATCCAAAAACAGTAGTCAATTTTGTCAGATGCTTTGCCACTTTAAAACAAGGATCACCTTCCTTCGGTTCGTAATAACATGTACATAATTTCTGTCTAAGGCCTTATCAGAGGTATCTTTACAGTCTACATTTCTACCAATAGTCTCTTCAAAGCATTCTAGGCCTTCTCTATCAAGCTGCTCACAACTCTTCCAGAATCTTCCCCTTATCCATTTAAAAAGTCATGGCAGGGGGTACGAGGGAGTTCAGTGGTAGAATTCTCACCTGCCATGTGGGACACCCAGGCTTGATTCCCAGCCCATATACTTCCCCAAAAAACAAATGAACAAACCAAACACCAAACTAACAAAAATTCAACAAATGGTGCTGCTGTAATGGGATACTCATGTAGAATAAGAATAATATGTGACCCTGCCATACAGCATACCAAAAAAAAAAAAAAGTGATTTCAACCTGTTTGGTATTTGCAAACTGCAGCTGCACCCCACTTCTTTGGTATCAAAATCTGTTTTAGTCACAGGAATCCCAGAATAAAAATGAAGGCCTTTAATCCTGTATAGCTTAATGTAATGTTTGGATATATCCCAGAGTATATTAAGCAGATAATTAAAAGGTATTGTCTAAGTCCCTTGATGTGTGGGAGAAAAAATATGGAACTATTAAACTTTACTACTGGGGAAATACCTGATGCTGTATCAAACATTATGGATACCCAAATCAATAGGCCAGGCCCTTGATCTTGAGGCTTGCTTTTGTGAAGCTTATGTATGCAGTGATATGCCTATAGGTATGCCTAAGAGTTCATTCCAGAGGACCTCTCTTGTTGCTCAGAAGTGGCCTCACTTTCTCTAAGCCCAATTTTGCAAGTGAAATCGTTGCCCTTTCCCCTATGTGGGATATGACATCCAAGGGTAAAAGTCTCCCTGGAGGCGTGGGTGATGACTCTCAGGGATGAGTCTGACTCTGGCACCATGGGATCAACAATGTCATTCTGATCAAAAGGGGGAAAAGAAACATAACAAATAAGACTTCAGTAGATGAGAGAGTTCAAAGAATCGAGTAGCTACTCTGGAGGTCACTCTTATGCAAGCTTCAGTTAGACCTTGCTACCTATCATAACTTGCCAACCCCCCCCCAAAAAAAATTCCTGCCAATCCTAAAGAACACCTAGGGCACTTATAAAGATTTTACAAAGCTTCCATGGACTAGGGTAACTTTCCAAAAACCTACAACCTCCAGATGGGTCCCTGGACCAGATAAGTCCTGAAATGCAGAAGGACCAACCTCTCCAGAGCATCAACTAGTTCCATCCCCCTATCCCATATTAGCAATAGTCCCTTCCAACATGAAAAATTTAGTATGGGCATAGCCCAAATATCCTTAAACTGTGAGAGAAAGTTTGGGGGTGATGGTAGAGTTATACAGAGAGAATATAACTTTTGACAGATGAATATGATTGCTGAATCATTATACTGATGTTTCTTTTGGTCTCCAGTGTCTTAGAGCAACTAGAAGTAGGAACCTAAAATTGTGGAACTGTAACCTATATCCAATTCTGAAATCTGTTCTACAACTACTTGTTGCTCTGTGCTTTGAAATTTATTACTTTTTTTTTGTATGCATGTCATTTTTCACAAAAAAGAAAAAGTCAATTGTGGTGATAAAAAATACATATAGTCCTTCTAGCCTCCAGTGTTCTGGAATAGCTAGAAGGAAAAATCTGAGATGATGCAATGGTAACCCATGATAAACTCTAGGATCTGTTCTGTGACTAGTTGTTGAAGAATGCTTTGAAAATTATTGCTTTTTTCTTTCTTTGCTTTGTATATACATTATATCATACAACAAAAAAGTTTTTAAAAAATGTCAATAGCATGGGCAGGACTTCCAAAATGGCTGAAGGAGTAGTATCAGAAATGCTCTCTCCAAAAAGCAATGATAAAACTAGACAACATTGTCAAAAACAACTAAAGTCTCTGCAAATTGATCAAAGGGCATACAAAAATTGAGAAGCAATATTGTATATGATCCTGGTACGTAAAAAAACCTAATGAATCCCTCCAAATAAAACAAAACAAAATTTTAAAACTGCTAGACTAGTGAATGAGTTCAGAAAAGTCACAGGATGTAAGATCAATATACAAGGCCAGTAATTATTAGGGAAATGCAAATCAAAACTACAGTCTCCAGTGAATGCTTATGTTTTTTCAGGGGAAAATAAGGGAATGAATGTGCTGTCAGGAAGGCCACTCTCTGCTGGAGGATGGAGTTTTACCTCAAGGCATCCTGACAAGAAAGTCAGCCCAGATTTATCATTCTATCCTAGGAGGCAGGCTAACTCAGTCCTCAGCATGGCGTTTTATTTGTGTGTTACAGGAAAGGCAGCAGTCTGCACTCAGACCATCCCCTACAACAAAAAGAGCCCCCTGGAATGGGTGGAGTCACATCTCCCACCAATCAAAAGTTAATACCCACAACTGGGTGAGTCACACTGTTGTGGAGAGATTCTAATCAAGTTTGCAACCTACAGTGCTGAATAAGGATTAAAAGAAGCAGCTGCCTCCACAAGACGGATCAGGATTAAAACATGGCTTTTCTAGGGCACGTAATCCTTTCAAACCGGCACAGCACGTTCCTAAGCAGGACCTTAGATGCTTGTACTGTGTACAAAGATATTATTACCCATGCTGGAAGTGAGAGACAGCTACCTGGGAAGACAGGTTTTAGGGAATAGTTCAATCTAGAGGAGTTTAAAGTTCAGCTAACCCAATGCAGTCACCCAAAGCTCCATAAAATCCTAAAACCAAAATTCTGTAGCCCAATAATGGAGGAAACAATGTGCATGTGTGGTAGGGGGGTATATGGGAACTCTGCACTGTCTGTATTATTTTTCTGTAAACCCAAAACTGCCCTAAAATACAAACATAGAGACAGACAAAAACAAAAAAAAGTCCTTTACAGCCGAAGTTCAAGTTCCAATACGGCTATGTAAAACCCCTACAGTCCAT
The DNA here is from genome assembly GCA_004026745.1 of Myrmecophaga tridactyla. Classification (NCBI taxonomy): domain Eukaryota; kingdom Metazoa; phylum Chordata; class Mammalia; order Pilosa; family Myrmecophagidae; genus Myrmecophaga; species Myrmecophaga tridactyla. Next base: position 37,326 of record PVIY010006568.1, on the reverse strand, counting down.
TCCTCAGACACACGACTCTAGATAAACACACACACAAACACACACACATACACACACACACACAACTAGCTGAGCATACTGAAGAGTAAACAAAAGCAGGCAGATTGTGGAGTGGAGACAAAATTTGAAGAAGGGGTCAGGACCAGGGATAAGTTTCCCTTTAGTGTTGTCATGGTTTGTTTTTCAGTTTTCCCCCCTTTGACCCTGGCGCCAGCCACAGCTGTGGAACAGTACTGGAGGCTAAAACGCAGATGGATACTTTAACCACTAGATGGCACTAAAAACAAACATTTTCAAGACAATTTCTCAATTTGGTTGATAGATGGCAATAGTGCACTTTCCATGAACAAAAGAGGCACTTCTAATGTAACATTTAACCAAGCATTATAAGAAACACACTTTGTGTTTAGTGAAATAACTGCTGTGAACAAAAATTCCCTATGAAATTGTGATGTATTTGTTTCAGTTATTCAGAACGATATTCAGATAAATTTCTCACAATCACAACCATGTCAAACTTGTTTATGTGTTTATTTTTCCTTATTTTTATTATAAAACATGTGAAATGACTGTTCAAACACAAGCACTGCTGTCTTTTTATATGTAGCTAACACAATATTATTGACGTATAACTACAGGACCTATGTCATTTCCTAATTCATGGGTATCTTTCATAGGGCTGTCCTCGATTTGCTCTTGGAGCCTCCTCCTAGCACTGATTAGAGCCAAGGGCTTTAATTATTTTATCTCACTTACTTCTACAATCTGGTGGAGGTGGCATAAAAATTCATAATCCATGACTCAGCAATGTGTTGGGGGTTAAAAAGGTTATTTTTCTATACCAGTCTCATTTTTTTTCAAATTCTCATTACCTCGCCCAAAAAAATAAAATAAAATAAACTTACATATCAAAGGTCACATGTCGCCTCCAAGGTTAACAATGGCTTCAAATAAATATTCATTCAAACCATTTAAACTCTGTCAGGGCTGTTTCTCCCTCTCTCCAGAGATCTTCCCTCCTGCTCCTTCCCCAAATGACACATGACAAGGAAGGAAGCGTAGTAGCCACATATTGATGGAGGGAGAACTTCCAATAGGAACAATGCTCTGTCCTCTTAGTCTTTGTTAACCTTCACAAAGATGTCCTCATTCCACCTGGGCACTGGGCACAGGTGAGTGTGGTGTGAACCTGGCAACCACTGCTTATGGCCATGAACCTTGCTTTGCCAAGCTGTCCAGTCGCTCATATGCGGTAGCCTCCTTTTTCCTTCCTGGTAGGAAGGTTCTATTAGCACTTCATCCTTCATAGGAGCTTGGTGGGTCTTCTTTATATCCTAGAAAATCAGCTGTCAAACCCATCATAGCCCAACGCTTTGTTTTGTTTTTATAAAAGTATAGTTTCTTTTATGTACAAAAACGAAGGCCCCCAAAAATGGTTTGTTAAAGTAGCTACTGACAAGCTGTTAAATGATTTTTTCCTTGCTTTGGTTAAGTTTAGAACAGCAGTCAGTCCCCCTTCTATGAACAGCCTATAAACACAATGACAGAACTACTTTTCATACAGAGTAAACAACTTCCAAGAAAAGAAATTAAATTAATTTTAAACCAAACTAAACATCTTACCAAAAAGATTTTTTTTTAAATGTAGCATCTTCCTCCTACAATCTTGGGCGTAACATATGACCAAGGTAAAAAAAGAAAATTTCTCCCACAATAGTAATTACAAGTGTTAATGCAAACAAACAATGAAATGAAATTACCCATTTCATTTCATACTCTTTGTTTTTATTGCTTTCCTTTTCCACCCAATACTTCGTTTAATTAAGGTATAATTTACATACTATAAAATTTATTAATTTTATGTGTACAGTTTATGTTTTGTAAAATATATGCATTTCTGCCAACCCAGAAAGTACCATGGAGCCTTTTTCAGTCAATCTCTTATACATCATAGGCAAGCATTGTTTTGATTTTTTATTGACAAATACATTAGCTTCACCTCTTCTAAAACTTCATATAAATAGAATCAATCATCTTTTGCTAAGCATAATATTGTTGAAATTCACCTACATTTTAGTATGTGACAGTAGTTAGTTTCTTTTATTGTTGTACCAGTAGTTGGCTCCTTTTTATTGTCTAAAGATAACAGTTTATCCATTTACTTGTTGATGGATATTTAAGTTTTCCAGTTTGGGGCTATCATGAAACTTGTAATATTATTTTGTGGACATACATTTTTATGTCTCTTGCATAAATGCCTAGGGACAAAGTAGTCAGGTAACAGAGTAGGTATATGATTTATTTTATTTAAAAAAAGCTGCCAATTTTCCAAAATGATCACAACGTTTCATGTGATCATTAGTGTGTGAGAATTCCAGTTGCTCCAAGCTCACCAACACTCGTATCAGTTTTTTCAATTATACTCATTTTAGGAAGTGTGAAGTGGTATTTTATTGGTGGTTTCCTTTTCATTTAAAAATGTGTAATTCCTTTCTTTCCTTAGATAGAATCCATGGATAACATGACTATTAACTGCATACTAATTTGGAAAAAATCAATATAATGTCCTAATCATGGAGTACAAAGAAAGTAACCAAAATAAAATAATATGTATTTATGTGTGAAATACACAAGTATTATTATACTATCAGGTATAAGCGGTTTCACCTATAAAAGTAGAATCACCATAAATTAAGCAAACTATGAACACATACAACAGATAAATTGCCTTGACAATTCATATCTAATACAAAGCCTTGTCATCAGCAATGTTTCTTTTTTAAAATGTTGGAAACACAGCAAAGTACAATCTTTCTTCATTTTACATTGTACTTGCATTCCTACAATGTTCAATGGTTATTATAACCATGCAAAACAAACTGTGAATGCAAAATAGAATTAGGTTCTACACTCGGATAATTATATACAGGTTTTTCATAACCATGAATATCCAGAGGAAGGTTACAAATTTGTGCAAGATTCCATTTTGTGGGACTGTCCTTGCACAGCAAAATGTCTAGCATCTCTGGGTCCTACCCACTCTGATTTCTTGTGACAACCAAAAGTGCCCCCACATTTCAAATCCCCACCCCATAACCACTTCCCTAGCACCCTATGGTGTTTGTGGGTAACCAAGGCCCATCCAACCAATTCTGATCCAACCAGTTCTGATCTGCCATTGGATAACTTTGGTATTTTAATTTAAATCATTTTATAAGCTATTTTAGGTTGGGTTCCTCTAGGAATCAGACTCTGAGATTTGTATACAAAGTTTTAATGGAAAGTGCCTTTAGGAATAATACTTCTGAGGGAGTGAAGGAATCAGGACTGGGCAGAGGGAGAAAGTGAACTGCATTACAGTTGTGACAAAGTGACAAAGGCTACAGATCAAATAGGGAGCTAAGTAGCTGGGGTGCCCTTCAGAATTGTTCTAAATTGAGGCAGGGGGCTGGCCTTGGTACCCTCATCTGGGCCAGTCCTTGGATGTGCACTACAGCAGGGCTGTAGCGTATCTTCAGGCAAGCCTTGTTTTAAGAGAAATCTCAGGAAGGTGAGAGCAGTCAATACACCAGGCCACTAGGTGGATATGCTTTGTATCCAAAGTAAGCTCCGGACACAACCCACAGCAACACTAAGGTTTGCCAGATATATTAACATAATTGTTTCATAATTGATTCGAACCCCAGGGATGAGGTCAGTCCTCATTGCCAGCCAGCCAGTGGGAGAACCAGTTCCAAATATTCCATTTAAGAGTCTGCTTCCTCAGATCATTCCTGTTGCCAACTATCTTAGGCCAGGTGTGAGATGGAGAATTGAGTGCAGGAAATATATGGACATGGGATCATGGATACATCTATGAGAAAGCTCTGGAGCTGGGATGTTCCTTCAAAGGTAAGAAGGCAGTTGTTGGAAGTGAACAGTTCCCATGGAGTTGGGGCAACCCTGATCTAGAACTTCCTGTGGCGAAGGGCAATTGCAATTCCCTGGGGGAAACAGGAAGCGTGAGAAAAACAACCCTCACCTGGGGGAATAAGAACTTCAGTCCTGAACTGGGGAAGGGTCAATGCACCACAGGTTAGATATTTTCTTTTTCTATTTCATGGCCTGTGAAGCCAAGACAGAAGGGCAGAAGTAGTGCTGCTGCAGTTGAGGCAGGAACCTAAGAGCAGCATGATCAGCTTACACATGCAAAAGCGTTTCATAGCAAAAATAAACAAACACAACTCACGCTTCATCTTACCAACCTTCTTTCAGTATTGTCACCCTATTCCCTATTAACTTTGGCAGTTCCAATGTCCTTGTATTTAACACATCCCATCACTCTACCTCATAGTTTATTTCATTCCTCTTCAGCCATCCCTTACCTCCCAGAGACACTGTGAAATTTGCCACTACCTGAAAGATCTTATAAAAATCTTCAGTTCTCTTACTCTGTTCTCTAAACACCCTCCTCTGCTTCCAATTCTCTCCCTTATTTCTGCTAGGAATTTTCTTTGATTTTTCATGACTGTCCTACTACATTTTCTCCTCAAATAACAGCTTTATTTTTTCCATCCAGCCTAAATCCACGTTCCCCTTAACTTGATTTGTTAAGTCACCAAATCAACTACTAAATATAGATTTTCTACCAATTTATAAATATAAAGCCAACTAAAAATCATCTTCTGCCCTCCAAGTGGTTATCTCAGGTATCTTCGGTTTTGAGAAGATTCCCCTGAGCCATCTCAATTGCAGATTGACTTAGATCACCCTCCTATGTGGTCCCTTAGCATCCTGTGTAGATATCATGCAGTACTGTCTTTTATATCCCTCAGAAAAGGGAGAATGCCTCAAGAATAGGAATGTCTCCATCGTTATATTACATCACAAGGTCTAGCTGAAGATAATTTGACTTAATCCAATTCGGCCAAATACATTCTGGCATAAAGCACATTGGCTAGCAGGGCAACTTCTGCCTGAATATTATTGTAGATAAGTATCCGTTTCTGGATTTATGATATTCTTAAAAATTGTACCTGATACCGTTCTAGTACTAAAAATGAAGTTGTGGAGCGCACAGACATGGCCCCTATCAAGTCTGCATTCTAGTGGATCCTACTTTTGAACAGAAATGACTAGAAAAGATTCTGGGGGCTTATGCAACCAGATACCAACAATGGTGTTTCTAAATGGATGTGATTAAATTTTTTCTAATATTCTTGTCTGATCTGATATTTCTATAATAAATAGTCATTGCTTTTACACTTTGTGTTAGCCAGGGTCTGGGCCCCTCCTAAACAGAAATGAAATGCCAAACACCTAACAACCTGCTTAACCAGGACAAAGGTCATGAAAGAAATCAACCTCCCCAGAGGGAAAAAAAACGTTATCACGGATGTAAAATTGCACTGACTGCATCTTAGTCTTAAACATTAATCTTAGTAAAACTTTAACGATTATACTACAGGCCTGATGTCCTCATACTATATGGAATGTCTCTTTATTCTAAAATCATATATACATATTGCCCCTTGCAGTCTTGCCCCTTTGCAGGGTGCTGTCCCTCTGGACCGCCACCACTGGAGAATTTTTCCTCTTCCTGAGTCCTAATAAATCTATGTTTGCTTCTGTGCCTGGCGTGTTTTTGGTCTCTCAGCAACAGCACCAACCAACCCGGGCTTTGCACAAATTAGGTTTGGGCCTAAATAACTTACATTGAAAAAGTCACCAAATTTAAAACAACAAAATGTCTATAAAGAGAATCAGAAATTCAGGGTTGTTAGCTTTCTTCTTTAAAAAAACAAAAATCTCAACTCAATTCTCAGCCTTATCCATTTTCTGCTCAAGGGCATATCTGATGACCTGGTACACTACCTTATAACTCAATGTGAGCAGGAATATCAATGATCTGACAATGTTACTAGTGTTTTCAAGATATAATTGTAATAGTAAAAACAAAAAAGGCAGGTAATTTACAAAGTACTTGATAAAATAACAGGTGAGTAATTTTCAAATAATATATACGGCAGGGGAAGAGTTTAGCATACAGAGAATACCGGCTTGGCAAATAATTGGCACTTGGTTTTTGTTTCCATCCTACTTCCTAAGCCTTCCACAATATGACTCCAACATAACTTTCCAGTATTATTTTTCTGATACTGACCTAGCAACTACTACTCTTCTGATAGTTGCTAACAACACTTAGCAATTATGACAACTACAACTACTGTTATCCAGGAAATTTGGCTGAAAACAATTTGCAATTAATTTAGTGAAAGTAATTTGGGCAAATTAGGCTAATGCTATTTTTGTGAGGTGACAAACATGACTTGGACTGAAATACCAAGTTCAATAAAACCATCATTTCCAAATTACTTATTTTCTGTTGCTTTGAAATTTTATTTTTTTTTGTATGCTGAATGGTGGGGGTGACGTTTCATTCTTTTTCCATATGAGTATCCCTTGCTGCAGCACCATTTGTTGAATTTTTGTTTTGTTTTTGGTTTTCTGTTTGTTTTGCTTGTTTATCTGTTTGGGAAGTGTATGGGCCAGAGTCAAATTTTATTTTAATGTTGGTATATTGGTGTATCGTGAGGTGGTTTGCAACCTTCACCTTGGGTATTTTATCTTTACCTTTTTAAAAGAAAAAAATGTACATTTTTAACATTTTTTCTTTTATATTTTCAATCTTTTTCAGCCAATTAATCACATGGTGCACATCTATTGTGTTAAATTTGGAAGCATTTCCTAAAACTAAATACACTTCACTTTAGTGCATGGGGATGAAGAAATCAAGAAAACTAATAGAGATTATTCTTTCAAGGCGACTTCTGTAAATGCAAAGAGAGAGATGGAGCTTTAGTGGTTAAATGCCTAGCAGAAAAGGTCAGTAGGTTGAAAAACAAAACAAAATAAAATACATATTTAAAAACTCATCATAGTGTGGGCCATGGTGGCTCAGCAGGCAGAATTCTCCTCTGCCATGCCAGAGACCTGGGGTCGATTCCCCGTGCCGGCCCATGCAAAAAAACACCCAAAAAACTCATCATGTTAAACAAATGTGCAAGGAAATGAAAAACCTTAGGTGTATTTGGTGGATCCCATATGCATATATGTATGTATGTACCTATCTATTCATCCATCCACCCATGTCTATCTCTATCACACACATACACATTTTCTGAGTTGAAAAACAATATTAACACATTTTTTCTCTCTTCTCCAATAGTATCAATCTCCCTTTCTCTTACTACTTCTCTCCCCTACCCCTCCCCCAACCCAGTGTTTACTTTCCCCATTTGGATGTATCACAGGGTTAGGAGAGACACTACAGCACAATGTACATTCAGGACCATGGACAGTAGCAGTCATGTTGAGCTTGGCGCTTACTCAGTAAGAACGCATATGTTATCTGAATAAACTGTTCATCTTAATGACAAAGAATAGCTCAATAAGTTGTTTAGCTCAATAACCCTTATTTAGTGGGTTTTAAAAACTGATAACTGTCAACAACTGCTGAAGGAATTGGTAGTATTTTCCACCGCACTGTCCATTCTGTCAATGAAAATGAAGTTTTTAAAAGTTGGATCAAAAAAATGAAAACTGAATTGAGATTCAGTAACTTACACGGATAATGCAAATCTGTTTTAGAGGTAAGATTTAAAACATCATGGGCCATTTTTCTTTGCTGATAACACAAAAATGTTCAATGATGAGTTTGCCCAATACTTGACCTCTTTGTTCTTCCCTCTGACACAAGTAAGGTGATCTTTTAGCAAAGTGACATCCAAATTTTCCTCAAAAGCCTGAAAACTTAATGATATGCAAATTTTGGCAGCAATCTGCATCCATTACTTTGATACAGCTCCTAAAGAATAAGCAAACTACTTCCATTCATATATACATATTTAAGTTAATCTGAATTCTTAAAATACTGTTAACACTAAGAAAAAGAAAAAAATCACTAGTACTATCCAACCTGATATGCAATGCCAATACCTTCTAATTCATCCTAAATTTCCAAAATCATTAGCCTCTATTCAATATAATCTTGCTCACTGATGATAATAGGTAGGAACTAATGGAAACAGGAAACAATTTGGGTTTGCCTGGAAAATAATTTTTAACCTTTCTTTTTTATACCTAACAATGGATGCATTATGGAAGTGAGTGGAAATGGCAAGAATTTTTAATGTAAACATGAGACCTCAAGGAAATTTCACATAAAATTCTGCTTCAAGCTATAACTTAGACCTCCAAGGCAAGTTATGTTTATTTTTTTTCTGTAATTTGAAGGCACTTAAAAGTTTGAGACAATGTATAAAGGTAAAGAGAATTAAACGGTGAATCTTGAGCCAAGAAATCAAAGGGTGAAAGTAGGCTCTGGGCAAGATAAATCTTTTAGAGCAATGTATAGGGGAGTATTGGAAGGTAAAGATTAGATGTAGGAAACACACTATGACTGTTACTATAAACAGTTCAGGTACAAAATAAAAAGGACATGTGAAAGATCCTCAGGGAAAGATCAATGGCACAGCAAATAAGTTTTATTAAAGCTGTTTTTAATTTTCAATACCAACAGTTGTACTAGTTTAATTCCCACTCAGTTATGTACCCACCACTTAAAGATCTCAAGAGGTGGACTTCCTCCGAACAGCCCTCTCCTATTTGCTGATCACTCTGTTGAATGGCCTGGTCCCATAAAGCCCACGCGTCACCCTTGTAATACATGGGGCTATATCTTCAACTATGAAATGGCTCTAGCTTTCCTCAAGCATTGAGGCTCAAGTTGCCAAAGCAATGAACACACAATCCTTTCAACAAAACTCAGAGCCTAGAGCTTACTCCTACACTGAAAGGCCAAAATAGATAACTCCTCCACTAGAGGATGTCTTGCAATGTTGTACCAGCACTATTTTTAGACTAGCTGCCCACATGAAACGTATCTTTCCAGAGAACTCACTCCATGAGCTCTACTTAACAGCACAAATTAAGGGATGTCAGTGTCCTGAGACCATAGGACAGAGAACAATGCCTTATCCCAGCCCCATTCACTTTCTAATCCCTTGGAACATTGCAGGGCATGCTATATCAAGAGACAATACCTAATGTCAGGGACTATTAGGGTAGATTTTTTATGTTTTTTAATGTTTTAATGTTAGTTCCATGAGGCACTTATGGTATCACACTAAAAATTTAAAGAAAAAACATGTACTTACCACTTTACAAGATCCATGGCCCATTTCCCTCCCTTCTTTATTATGTTCAGGCATTTTTGCTGTGTGCTCCAATCCCTTTTATTCCACCGATACACATCCTATCCACACTTCACATCATCTTTTGAAAAACTTTCCTTACCACTTTAGAACACAGTGGTCTTTTCCTAAAATTACTTCCTATAGTTCTTGCAGTATGACATATTTTGACATATATACCATACAAAGCCTCCTGTTTTGCTCCCTAACACGCATGTTCTTTAAAAGGAAACTACAGAGTTACTTGAGAGTAGTTTACCCACATTATGTTTGCGCCTTCTTTATACCTAATAAAGGGCTAGCACAAAAATACTGGAGAACCATATTCACTTTTTTCTGGGCTCCAAGAATGCATCTCTTTGCCTCTTGGCACATATATCAAGGAAGTTTGTGACAATGGAATCAATAATTCATCCTTTTCATTGTTGAGGTGTTACTGATAATTCCTCTTGGCTTGACTTCAACTGAGAAATATTCATGTTGCAGTTCAGTCCTGTTACCTTAGATCAGCATTTATCTTTTCCCCCAAGGGTCTCCTGCTGGAAAAGTGAAGTAATGCAGAATCTAGGAGTGTTATGAAAAGGTATCTGTGGCAAATAGAACATTTCATTGAACTTCCGTGTTTTATCTTTAAAATTCATGTGAATTGCATCCTATTCCATAATTCATCCATTCAACAAATTTTTATTAGGTGCCTATTCTGTGTCAGGCATTGTTAGTCATATAGCAATGAATAAATATATTTGCTTTTAACCAATATTTTATGCAATTTAGCATAAGGGGAAAAACAAAAATCGATTTTCCCAAATCCAAAAGCAAAACTAATAATAAGTAGGAGCCAATTATTGCTTCAAATAACATGTCACACTGCTGCACATGATAAGAGTGTGCGTGCTAGTTTGAGAAGCAGTCTTTGGTTAATTTCCAGGATACAAAGCCAACAGTAAAGTAAATGTTTACAATGGGTGAAAATGCTTGGGAATGTGTTTTTACAACCAACCATTTCTTCATTTTCATATACGTTCTGTTTATATTCTGAAATGACAAAGATGGAAATCTACTTCAATTACTGAAGGAAACTTATAAAACTTAGACTCTAAAGGAAACCTTCAGTTACTAAATGTTAAACTCTATATTCAATATTAAGGAGACAATTCTCTAATACTTTTTTTGAAAGATATAAACTTGTATCTTTTTTTAAAAAAAATATAATATGTGTGAGGTGGAGGGGGAAACATTCTTGCCTCTTCAAGGCTAAATCTTCACTGACCTTAGCAGCACACTGCTCATCTAGTTTCTTATTCACCTGCTGATCACCTGAAAAAGAATGTTTCCTTTGGAAAAGCAAAATCTCATGTAACATGCTTTGGGACTTTTCCCTGCATAGAAACTAAACATTACTGGTATTCAATTTTACTGGTCTTGAATTAGACTGAACAGAGGATTCTTTGACAAGTATTAAATCTCCTAATCATATTTTGATTTACCTTAAATAATTTGCTTTTAATCATACAGTCAAACTCCAAAAAATAAGTGTGAGACTGATACTATTGTCTCTATGTGGTACACATAGTTTTGACTGGAGGCAGCGCACAAGTGATTTCCTATTGGGGTTAAGATTCAATCCTCCAAATCTGCAGTGACTGAGTAATTTGCATGAAACCTGGCTCTTCTACCTGTGGATACTTAGCCCTCAAGCCAGGCAGCCCAAATTATTAAGAATATTGCCTCGTTTATGGGCATATGCAGAATCTCTATGCATGGTCATCTGTTATGCGTGTACACACACAGTGTTTATAAAAACCTAAGAAGGTTATCTCAGTGAATCAGAAACGTGAAACAAACTTTTCTGCGTTGGCCCCTTCATCAGTCTGCCTTCATGCACACAGATCAGCCAGTGAACCACGCTGGACCCCAAACTCCAAACTCTGAAGTTTGAGAAATTATTATTAGCTCTGCCTGGCTCAATTCCAGGTAATCCTGCAGGAGTGGGAACTGTGGCTTTTAGACAGGCAACCCCTAAAATTCAGTCCCAACAGGTTAATTAGAAAGAGGAAGAACACCAAAATATATGATTTCAGCTTTTCACAACTAAGGGACAAGTCGTTCTTTATCAGAAGAGTGCATCAGAATCATCCACGGAACTGGTAAGACTTTGCCGTTTTAAAATTTAGTTTGGGGTTCAGTTATGAATATAACTTGAGAAGGGCCTAGGAGTATATATAGTTAAAAAACAGACGATTCTTATTCAAATACTATCATAAGACTAAAATTCATTTCATTCTTGACTATAATATGGGTTTATGGCTTTGTTAAATTTATCATGCCTGAAGGCTAGAATACAGAAGGTTTAATGTTCTATTCATCTCAGTCCTCTAATACTTTAAATGAAAGCCAACACATTGAACCAAACGCAGCTATAGTCTCCAGCACAGAAATTCAGTTATTCCCATTTGTTACATAACCCACTCCTGTGCACAGCAGCAGCCTATCTTCAAGTCTTGATGTTACAGACAGGATCTTTCTCCAATACCAAATGATTATAAATATGTGACCTTCCATCCACCAACAAGAGGAACTGAATATTGTCTATTTCAAGTTTTAAGGTCAGTTTATTAAGTTCAATGGTGAAAGTTATCAGAAGAGTATTCTCCTGAAAATCACTTTTTCTTAGAAAAAAAGAAAGGAAAATCAAAACCCTCTGAGCAGAGCCACAGATGCTGTGGCAGTCGAGCCTCTGTGCAGATGAGGACAATCCATCAGTCAGTCAAGTCGCTCTCTGGGTCAGCGGGATTGTAGTCGGGATCATCCTCATCATCCTCTAGCTCCAAATCGTCCATTTCCTGGAATAAAGACTCGTCTACCTCCACATTGTTTCCAGCTGGAAAAGCAAAAAAAGATTTCCCCTTCAGTCTTGTACACAGGAATTAAAGAAACTCCTAAATGTGCATGTGAAATGCAAGTGATAAAATCCCAAACTACTACCGTAAATCACAGCAACAACAATTCGTATTGGTCACAGAGACTCAGATATTTTAGAGCAGTTTCATGCTTCCAGTTCATGGTCTAAAGTCCACTTGTGAAAACAGACTTCCTAGGATGAATTATTTGATGTGGCATGCTACAAATTGAAGACCATGATAATGTACTGGCCTGGATATTAAAAAAACTGCTTACCACTGACCCATAATCCACAGGAGCTAGTCCATCCAGTCGTGTCAGACAGATGCACCACTAAAACTCAATTATACCTATTAATTGATATATTTAAACTGTACCTGTTATTTCACAGATAGATTTAAATTTATCTTGCCGTTCCAAGATTTCAAATGTTTACGCTATACTAGAAAGCAGTATCTGAGCTCTGTATTAAACATCTTCACTCTCCAGTTTTTCTGAATTAGATAAATTTTTAAGGTATACAGCTATCTTAAATTATCACAAATTGCTACATCTTCTTTCCCTCTCAGACTCTAGCCAGTGACATTCAATTCACTGATATATGAGGAGAATGAGTCTTGGTTCATACCTATAAGCAGTTCAGTAATAAAATATAATTAATTTGCTCCCTGCTCCTAACTGAGAGAAGTAGGGAAGGCTTTAGAGCAGATGATATCTGCTTATGAAATACCATAAGGAAAAATTGGAAACCACAAAGAAGAAAAGGGATCAGGATAAAGTTATTCTAGACAGAAGTATATGCAAAGGCAGAAAAGAAAGGTCAGACATCGATTACTCCTAACTGTAACACATAATTCCTGAGGAAGGATTTCTGGAGATAACACAGGTGAGGTCCAGGTGAGGATTGTATAAGTTAGTCTTCTCCTCTAAGCAGCAGGGAATCATTATAAGATTTTAAGGTAGGAAACATCATGAACAAATATGGATTTTAGAAATACCACCTCAGAGACAGTGATTATAGAGGAGGTAAGGGAAATAGAAGGAAAGAGAGACTGAAATAGAAAGGGAATTTAGGCGGGTACTGCAAAAGTGAAGGTGAAAAATGATAAAACTCGTAACTCAGGAGAGGATAGAACTAGGAAGACATTTCAGAGACAACAGGCAGCTTTTGGTAATTTATTGGCTATGAGATCATACTAGACCCATTAGACAGGGAAAGGAGTCAAGAATGAAGAAAGACACTAAAACATTCTAAAGTACAAGACAGAATAAGATGAAGTTTTTTTAAACAGAATTTTCTTGCAAAATAAAAGGTAAGAAAATCTCCTAAAGTGAGGAGACATAAAGATATCCTGGCTGTTTTAAATTTTGATTTTTGTTTTCTTTCTGTCCTTCTTTTTGAGACTATGACCATTTTGGAGCACCTACAGAAAATATAATAAGATAAACATTTTTAAAAGTACTGAGTGCCAGTAAAGTCCCAGCTCAGGTTAGGCAGCATGACTTAGCAGAGAGCCACATCAATGTCACTTCCTAACTTTTTCCAGCAGATAATTCAGTAACGTTGAAAAGTCAGGTACTAAAGGATCCCTAGCTGGCAAGATGGGCCTAATAGAAGGTTAACAGAGTACAGATTTTAAGATCCTATCATAGGTGCAACTGAGTTATGGAGCCCAACTTAGGAAACATGTAGACCATAAGCTCCAGAGGGCAGGGAATGTGTCTATTCTCTGTTAAAACTGCTTCCTCAGTGGTTAGACATTGCTTGACTTATAATAGGAATGCAATTAATATTTGTGAATGGATAGATGGATGAGTAGGAGACCTGAAAGGGTTAGCTGCTAGAAGAAAAAGGAGAAGAGGGAAAGCACATGAGACTAGATGCTCCAAAGACAGCAAGAGTAGTAAGAGAGGTAAAATTTTTGGATAGAGGACACACTAGGAGTTCCAGATCTGGGGTTTTTACTAATTCCTTGACAGATCATGGAATACAGTTTCCACAGATCTATGATACTAGAAATCTGAGGATAAGCAGGTTACCTGAGTCACAATGGCCCAGTTTTCTAGCTGTCAGAGGCTAGTTTGACATTTTTTGTTGTTTTTTGCTATTTCTGATATTTCTTAAGTTATCAGAAAACTTAAAAAAATAGTTAAAAAATTTCTTTCAATTAAAATGTATAAATTGATCAAATATTTCCAATGGTTCATATTGGATTTTAGAAATTTAGCCTTCAAAATGTACTTTTTAAGCCTTATATGGAAAAATTAAATGAAGTTATCACTCTGATTTTCAGAGTTTAAAATTATCTTACCATCTGACTTTCCAGAAACCTACAACCTCCAGATGGGTCTCTAGACCAGACAGGTCCTGAAATGCAAAAGGGCCAGCCATTCCAAAACATCAAGTAGTCCTAACTCTCTATCAATATTATCGACAGTCTCTTTCAACACAAAAAAGTTAAAAAGGTCACAGCCCAAATACCCCTAAAGAGTGAGAGAAATATCAAAGGTGATGGTGAAGTTATACACAGGTCAGGTTTAACAAATGAGCATGAGTGTTGAATCATTATATTCATATCTCTTTTAGTCTCTAGTACCTTAAAGCAGCTAGAAATAAAAACCTAGAATTGTGAAATTCTAACCAATACCAAACTCTGAAATCTGTTCTACAACTAATTGTTGCAATGTACTTTGAAATTAATTGCTTTTTTATATGTACGTTATTTTTGCACAAAAAAGAAGAAAAAAGAGTATAATAGAGAAGATAAGATTTAACAAATGAATATGACTGCTGAATCAATATATTGATCTTTCTTTTGATCTCCAGTGTCTTGGAGCAGCTACAAGAAAAAATGAGAAACCATGGAACTGTAACCCATACCAAACTTTAAGATTTGTCATATAGCTACACGTTAAAATGTATTTGGAAATTTTTTGCTTTTTTGTATATATGTTATTTTTCACAATAAAAAAGTAAAAAAAAAAAAAAAAATTATCTTACCATCCTCCAAAAACTGGATATCAGATGTGTCAAGATTATGATCTGTTTCAAATAGCTGCTTCCCTAAAATAAATAAATATATTTAATTCAAATGGCATAGTATTCCTCCATGTTTCCTATATCCCTTTAAAAATATATAAAACAAGAAAATCAGTCTGAAAACCTGTGTTTTTTCTAATTACAATAAATTTCTGAACTTAATCAGTAGCTGAAAAGCACATAAAATGTATTTGCATTAAAATGGAATAAGTTTGCCTTAGAGTCCTAGAAAAACAAATATATTTGACCCTATCACTTCTAAGGTTTGTGATCTTTAAGCCTGAAAGTCATGTTAACTGTATCTTGGGATCTTCCAGTTGCAACACTTATATCAAAGATAAGATATAAAAATTGCATATTTTGCGTAAAGAAATACCATCATGCAGATATAATAAATGCATTCTATTTTTTCCCCAAAAATGCATTTTCTAATAGAAATCTGTCCAAATATTCCTCTTGCTATATAAGATGTGATACAGAAGATCTGGAAGAATGGGGGTGGGATTGTCATACCACTCAATTTATTTTTTCCTGCTTGTTCTTCTTCTTTCATTCGTTTCTTTTTAATCTCTAGGAGTTCTGCATCAAACTTGGCCTTCCAACTTAAGAAATTTTCAATTGTAACAGGAGTGCCATGAAATAATTGCTTAGAAAATAAAAAAGACAAAATCATCAGAAAAATGAGAAGACAATTCAAAAATAAAGCCTAATTAACCTTATAGTCAAATGAAAAAAGGCACTTATAGGAAAACACAGAAAATTAAGGTCTGAGATTTTTAAATATTTCATCTAATTTCTGTCCACACTGGCTGCTTTCATTGATTATTTCAACTTACTTTAGAAAAGCCCACTTTTAATTCTTATTGTGAAAAAACAAAGATAATATGCAGTGTATCCCCAGTTACTAACTGTTAAAAAGAAAGTTGTTTGCTTTAAGTATTAACATGTTTTAAATAAACATAGATTTTTTAACTCTGACATTTATAGCTTATCCTTTTTTACTTCATTTCAGAATCTGACGTTTCTTCTACATTTAGTAATAATTTATATCACTGTGGGGGAGGTATAATTTTAAATCATAGATGAAAAAAATTTATATTTCTTGGTCTTATTTGCAAGTGCCCTTTACTAAGCCATGCCATCAACTAAATGAGGAACCTCTAAAATTTACTTTTATTTATTTTTATGATTTCCAAAAAATCATTGAAATTTTTAGAGAGGAAAAAAGAAAAAAGTAAATTTAAAAAAAAACTGCTTTATATTATACCTTTTCAGCTTCTTCTGCTTCCTTTTCTTTTTGTTTCTTTTCTTCTTCTCTTCTAGTTTTTATTTGATCTACTATTTCATTCAATTTTTCTTGCACAGCTGACACTAAAGTAAAGATCATTACCATGCCAAGATTTTCTTCTGCCTATGTGACCAAAAAAAACCAAAAAACCAAAAAGGACTGGTGAGAAACATACTCCTCAAGAAAATAAACCAACTAAAAGTGTTTAGGCATGTCACTAAACTTGACACATTTATTATATTATTTCGTGATTACCAATTCAGTTAGTTATACCACCTTGATAATAAGATTGGTTAAATGATTAAGAACGGATTTATTTTATTGAATTTATAAATTTTCTTTATTCATTGAATTGAATTTATCTGTATCTAAAATAGATGTCTCCGTAAAATTTAATAATCATAACTGTAGGTAGAATTCAGAAAAATTTCCTATAGTAATTAGTAATATCAGTTCTCCAGCTTATTTTCAGTATTTTAGTTCTTTCTGAGTATTTTAAGAGCAGTGAAAAAAAAGCTGGACTTTGAGGCCAAAGTGACTTTCTAATTTAATGCGATAATAAAGAATCTAGACACTTTTATGACTCATCTTTACCTTTTTCTCAAATTTGAAATGACTTAATACCAAAAGTAAAGCATATCAAACTCATGAAAGGATTATAATTCTAAAATCAATTTGGAAGTGGGCAGAAGTTGAAGACAAAAACAGGATAAGCAAGATATCTTATTTCTTCACAGAAATGGGATAGGGTTCCAAGAAAGAAGGCAAAAAGATACCTTCAGAATATATAATAGCCTGTGTCTCAAACCTAGAAGCAGAGAGCCATATAACTTAGGAAGGCACATATTTTCAAGCATTTCTTCTACAGGGCTAGCCTCAGCAGCATCTGAGTGATCTTTTTATCTTTTGAGACCTCCATGAGTCCAAGGCTTCAAGTTAACTACTGTAACCCACTTTAATCGAGTTTCTAAATCTATGACTAGATCTATGACTCTATGACAAACCTCTCACCTTAGAGCCAGATGTAAATTAAAAGTACTTTCTGGACATGGTCATTTGATGTTCCACAGGCACCTCAACACAGAAGCCATCATCTTTTCCACAAAACCTATTCCTGTTTCTCCTTAGGGAATTATACCAAGATCTATCCAAAGAAATTTTTTTAAAACATAAAACTGATTTAGTCACTCTCCTACTTAAAATCCAGCAACAGCCTCCCAATCTAATCAGGAGCAAAAGAAAAAAATTGAGAATTAATCTGTTAAATTTCATCACTTATCATCACCAATTTCAAACTCTAAATTTAGTAATTCAGTATGACTAGAAATTTCAGCAAGAAATAACTTTCTCTCCCATCTCCATACCTTTTAACAAACTTATTTTTTACCCTGAAACTTTCACTTCCTTTACTGCCTGGCAATCTATTAATTCCAGTCCAGTTTCCTCTCAGGAGCTGCTGTCATGCCTCAAGTTTACGCCTATCCAAATAATCCCACACTTCACCCAACATGGCATTTTCCACACCAGAATAATGATTTCCAGTTTGTTTGTCCACATTCTTTACCAGAGTGTAAAATCTACAAGTCCAGGGGTCTGTGTCAGTCACTTAATACCTGGTACATATCAAAAGTTTAATTAAAAATCCCTCCTACTCAAAGCTATAAAAGGTTTTTAACCATCTGAGTAATCTGCCTAAATGACAAAGATTCTATCTCATCAGAACAATATACTTATTGATATGTATGTTGACCATCTCCTTCCTTACTGTTTTAGACAATGCCTCCTCACTTGAAAAAAAAAATTGTCTTTTTAAAATCATGTTAACTCTTCTATTTAGTCTCAAACTTTTATGTCACCTTGATTAAAGTAGCAAAAAACAAAAATAATAAAAACCCCTCCTACTCAAAGTACTCTAAAACTGCAGCTCTCTACTCAAAATATGCACCTCATATAAAAATCCCTTTTAAAAACTTTTTAACAAGTTAGATATTTAAATAGAAAAATAAAAGAATCATTCATACAAAGAACAGACAATGCAGAACTCATTTGAAAAGATTTCCACAATACTAGTAATTAAAGAAATGCAAATTATAATTATATATAATTACAATAACTATAATTGTAATATCAAAAGAAAGAATCTACTCTTAGTAAATGAGACAGACATCTCAATGGCTATGGGTGAGATCATGATTTGGCACAAGCATTTTGAAGGTCAATTTGGCAATGTCTACAAAATTCTTTTAAGTACGCATCCCTTTAATACAGCAATCCTACTTCTAGAAAACATTGGACTAGTATATTCATCAATAATTCATTCTTTTTATTTATTCAACAAATATTAGACACTATGTGCCAGACACCAGAGATTCAATGGAGACCTTGCTCTAAGTACTTACAAATATAATGATGTATAAGAATGTTAAAATAATTATTAAATAAGCAAAAATGAGAAGCAATTATAAGTTGTTTTAAAAAAGGATATGCGGCATTTCCATTGTTTATTGAAATATAAAGATGTCTAGAATCCATTTTTCTGTGAAAAAAGCTAAACGCTATGTATAAAATCTTCTAATTTAGGGAGGGAGAGGAAACTATGTACAAATGCCTAAGAAAAAAGTTTGGAACAATAATACACCAAAATATTAATGCACAGTTATACCTGGTTGGTGGAACTAAGAGTAATTTTCTTTTCTTCCTGATGATTTTCCATATTTTCTTAGTTTTTTGCAATATGATTTATTGATTTATATACTTTAAAATTAACAACTATTTCTGGAGAAAAAGTACAAGTATTTCCTCAATACATCAGATCTCAGGTAGGTGCCTTCTTGAAAGGAGAAAGTTTAGGTATAAATAAACTATTAAACACATGGAAAAATTCACTCAGCCTGAATAACTGACATTAATGAGTGACTGACTGACTACAGCCTGACCCTCCCACATTCTCTGCAATGTTTTAAAATGAAGCACGTGAGGCCAAATGTGAGAGTCATTTCATTATGTGTAACAGATTGAAGAGGGCTCAGGATCAGCTTACATTCCTCTCTGATATATCTTCTTTCATTCCTCAATCTCTAATAACTCCAGATGTTTTTAGAATACCAGCAGTCAGAGGACCAGTATACTTGGAATATACAAGTCACTTCTAAGGTGAAGAAATGTTTCCTGTCGAATCTCCTTAGAACAGTAAATTGACAAACTAGGATTTCTGACTTTAACATGGTAGAGAAATGATTTTACTTGCCCTCCTACTCTCAAAGTCTCACAAAGCACAAACAGAACAAAAAACAG
The DNA here is from genome assembly GCA_004026745.1 of Myrmecophaga tridactyla. NCBI lineage: Eukaryota > Metazoa > Chordata > Mammalia > Pilosa > Myrmecophagidae > Myrmecophaga > Myrmecophaga tridactyla. The sequence goes on along the minus strand of PVIY010006568.1, from coordinate 17,570 downwards.
AAATGCAAACTTTATCTTCAAGGTAACTAGTAAATAGCTTAAGCACTGACACACTTGACTGGAAAAGAAAAAGCACAGGAAGATTGGTAAATAACAGAGAAAAGAGGTCAAATGTAGGTGCCTGCAAAGAGAGAAAACAATGAGAAAAAAGACTGGTTTTCCGGTGGAAGCCCAGTATGCTTCCAAATTAGAGAAAGTAGGGGGCAAAAAAGACAAAAGGTAATCAGTGAAATAGATGGATCGTGTGAAAGTCTTTAAAAAGAGCAATTAGACCTCTTCCCCCATCACCCTACACCCTCAGAAATAGGAGATATTTACGTTTGATCTACCTCACTAAGGATGATGGAAGGACGTGGTCCCAGATTTAAAACTTGGGGGTTAAGTGAAATTCTAAATAGTGAGGGCGTTCCCTTTCCCAGCATCGCAGAACCCTGGTAGTCAGGCTTAAATTCACAGGTAGAATGGAGGACCATTCTCAGGACAAACTAAACCACCCTGGAGAAAGTACTGGCATTTACGGGTGCGCTCAAGAAAAATTCAGTTGGCCCCAGGATTAGATCACTGAACCAAAGGTCAGCCCCTCCCAAACCTATTTTTTAATAGCCAAGTCACCAGCTACCTGAAAATAATTCCCCACAAAAACTTACCCCCGCAACCCCTGCAAAATAAAAAAGAATCTTGAAGACAGCCATCACATATAAAAGCAAAAGAAAAAAAACTTCAAAGATATTAACAAGTAACTTCAGATAGTAGAAGATATATTTTATTCATAGACAAGAAGAGGCTACTGTTAAAAAAAACAAACAAAAAAGCAAGAAAGAAGTCTATAAAATTAAAAACATAAAAGGAATGAAATATTCTCTAAAAACATTTGGAGAACAAAGTCAAGGAAAGCTCCCCCAAAATCGAGAACAAAGAAAACAGAGGGAAGGAAATTATCAAAGAAAACAATACAAGAAAATTTTCCAAAAATGAAATACATGAATTTCCTAGATTGAAAATATCCAGTGCAGTAAATAAAAAAGAGCCACACCAAGGCACCAAAAAATTTCAGTATATCAAGGCAAAAGAAAAAGTCATAAAAGCTTTCAGAAAGAAAAAAAAAACAAACCACACAGTGTACTGAAAATCAGAACAGAAGTAGATATCTCAAAAGCAACTCTGGAAACTAGGGCCTTCAAAACAAGGAGGAAATGTGATTTCCAACCAATATTTCTATATCCAATCACATTTTTTTGAGACATTAATAGCATCCAAAATTTTTTCACCCATATACCTCTTTTCAGGGAGCTACTGGAAAATGTTCCACCAAAAAAGGAACAAACAAAGAAGGATGACATGTGGTTCAGGAACAGGATAGCCAAAAGGAGAGGTAAAAGGAATTGGCAGGATGACGGCAAACAGGCCGATACCTGTACTGCAACTGAGTAACAATCAAGACAGCTGGGAACAAGAGACTGGTAGGCTCTTGGAGGGACAGACCCATGAAAAAAGTAGAAATGACTGGTTATCAGATAAGTCTGGCTCTATATAAACTTGAGCTGAGAGGCTACTGGAGTATATATGAAAATTTAGTCACAGGTTCAAATGAAAACAAAAATCAGGTGATTATTGAATCATAGGGTGGGAAAAGATTCAAAAAAGGAAATGTAATCAGAGCAACTAATCAACTCAGCAGCAGACAAAACGTTTTGCTTACAAATTGATAATTATAAAAAGAGTCAATAGTGATTTAACCAAAGACTGTGCTATTACTTTAATGGGTGAATGGGAAGAGAAGGGGTACAGTTATATCAGAATACTAAAATCTTTTTTCCTCCATTATAAGTAATGGCTAAATTTGTTTAATCAAGACATAGTAGAATAACATACTATTTAGAAACATGAAAATAAATATCAGAAGAAATGGCTTAAAAAGTTGAAAGGGGTTGCACCTGGGCACCAAGACTGAATGGAGTCAGGGGAAGGGGGCATATATGGGGATGACAGGGTTTTTAGCTACAATTCTTTCAGTACTCTTTGCCTTTTTTTTTTGGCATGGGCAGGCTCCAAGAAACAAACCCAGGTCTCCAGCACAGCAGGCAAGAATTCTGCCACTGAGCCACCATTGCACCACCACTCTTTGCCTTTCAAAAAAACACATGTGCCTCTAATACTTTGATAAAAAACAAACTAAACTAAATCTAGTTAAGCTTAAAAAACACTGCAATATAAAACTTGCAGCATTATCAAGAACAAAATATATAAAAAGATTATAAATTAAAAATTTTCAATGATGCACTGAAATATAACATTGTTCACATTTCAAAGTGAAGTAGCAGTCCAAGACATACATTTTCAAAAATATTCCCAAACCAGTTACACAACCCTAAAAATTGCTATACCCACAAGGATGTAAAAGGGTCAAGATTTGCAGACGGAGAAAGGATTTATAAGACGGATGCATCTAGATAGTGGCTACTGTGCTGTGAGTTTCACCCTCCCTCTATCTTATGCAGGTGGGTTCAGGTTCCCTCTCTTCAGATCAAGGACCACCCACCCAGAGCTTCACTGACTCATATCTAAGACATCAGTCTAGGGTGAGAGACAGATTGTTTGGCTGCTTCAGCAATAGAGCAAAGAGAACTGCTGGTGAGAAGATGGTGTATGTGTTCGTGTGTGTGTGTGTGTGTGTGTGTGTGTGTGTAAAAGGAGGGAAGGGGGTGGGGAGGGGTGGCTGCTCTAGAAAATCCTTCAGAACGCTCTACCACAGCAAGAGTGAACTTTAAATGCCTATACCCATTTCTCCCACAGACAATCCTCCCTAAACTTGGTGGGGTCAAACTGGCTACTATTTGTAAATTGTGGAAGGAGGAGAGCTAGGAAGGCAAAAAAAAAAAAGGAAAAAAAAATCAATCATCAGTCTTCTTCCCAAACTGCAAAGCAGCCTGCACAGATCAGTGGTTTTGAGAATTTTAACTATTCAAAAAGTAAGAATTTTTAACTATTTATGGGATGAGACATTCTAAGAACCATGTCAAAAGTGTGTTTACATCTTAAAAGTACCTGTCAGACTTTTTATGAGCTAAAAGTTAACAGAAAAGTCATAGAGCTGACTGCAACTAAACTAGGAGCAAGGGGACAACTTCTCTTAACTCAAATTTTAAAGAGACAGTAGGAGATAAAAATCAAGATGCTTTCTGATAATATATCACCATTGTTCAAAGTATTAATTACAAATATTTGACAGCATTTTCTGATTCTTGAAATTAATGAATAATATTAATATAAGGCCAATTAAATAATGCCACCAGAAAACATAAAATATAATTTCCTTACCTGTAATGCTAATAATTTTAAAACATCTGAGACATCATTATCTTCTAGATTTTCCTGGGAGAATATTTCATAAAGGGGAGCTTCATCTGGGTATTTTTCACTATATGTAAACTTGAGCGTAGTCTGGACAGCTAAGACACAAGAGTTTGATGTGCACAATTTAAAATGTCAAGTATACAGAAGTAAACATCTTTGCTGAATCAGTCCTTAATTTACAATATGTCATTTAAAAATACCACCCTTGATTTTAATATTCTACTTTTAGAAATTATATGACCATGTCCTTTGTCCCATTTGTACTGGTGGGTTCCTTCAAACAGCATTTTTGAAAAGGGGAAAAGAAAAGAAAAAAAAGCACAGTCTAGGAATTTGCTCAAAGAACTAATTTTAAAAGTGCTTCTCAAATTGGGGTTGATTGACTATAGAGGTATTATTAGAAATACAGGAGCTTTCTCCAGCAATTTTTAAATTTTGTTCTCATTTCAGTGACATCTTAAAGAAAATCATATGCTGGATTATTTTATAAATGAGAACTGCCATAACATTTCAGCACCCCTAATTGCATCATATGATGCCCAAACGATGTCACAGGCTTCTTTACAAAGGGAAACTTTAAACAATTTGAAGAGCAGTCAGTCTAATGTTTATCTTGTGCTTTCATGCATTATAGAAAAAAATTTCAGATACCTGTCTGCAAGAGCTTATTGGATAGCAATATTTACTGGAAAGCAAGTAGGTGTATTCAATAGACTTTTAATTCAGATGTCAATAATATCTCAACGCTAACCTCATTTTCAATTATACAAGGCAGATTTAAGATTTAGACTTATCAGGTGATACCATTAAAATTAGTTATTGCTGACTGCTCATGACGGAATTCTGGTTAAACAGCTGAAGAGAAAAACATCCTTGAGATTGTCAGTACCAATTTATAAAACTTTTTCATCAAATTTTAGTATTATCAATGAACCACAAAAAGAGAAGTGGATTGAAGGCAGAAATGAACCTAAGATATCCCAACAATATCTATCATATATAAATTAATTTTAATTTATTGGTTTTATAGCTCCTTTATTTCAGTTTGTACATTTGTTTTGGTTCTATAGTTACACATTGGCTCTTACCTGGTTTTCTGTTTATACATAATTAAATAACATTAGCTGAATTCCCACCCTACAGAAAGACATGTAGATAGTGTTTATTCAGCCCCATATATAATAGTAAATGTTCTATAGACAGTTATTCAAAGAAAAAAATAACTTTGTAAAAAAAGGATAATAATCATTACTCAATGGACCACTACGGTAACACCGAAACAAGTTTGTATGCAAAATTTTAGATAAATATCCTATCCTTTGTCCATCTGCTACATTATTAACATTTTTTTCTGCTTTTTAAAAATAAGATTATTATGCCTTATTATATCTCATTGATGTCCTCTCAATTTCCCTAGGAGTCATGTTTATATACTAAATATTGACTAGAAATGCAAATATTCATTACTAGCTTCTTAACAGAATCTTAGCTCCTCCACCCTTGAAATGCCCAACTCGATGGCTGCAGAATGACTAAAGTTCCTGAGAAAGGAGCTTATAAAAACAATAAGGATTTTTGGTTAGCACTTACTTTCATCATTTTCTCCAGCCTCAGATGTCACAGTAATGGTGAAGCTGGGTGGATTTTCTGATAACACTGTAAAAATAAATAAATAAAATTTAAGTTATTAATATATTTCTTAAGGCAGATGTTTTTTCTTTTTAGCAAAATATCACCACATAATCCTGGACATTGGCTCCTAGCCTGTATTTCCATTTCCACAAATAATAGACTAAACAGAACATTTAAATGTTACTATAATACCCATTGACTTTGTATTTAAAAGTGAGGGTTGTCCTTAATTCTAGAAAGAAATATCTATAGTAGATACCCTCTTGGAATTTTATCAAATCAATTAAAATAATAAAGTGATTTGCCTTTTATTCCAGTATCTCCACTTATATATGAAAAATTACATTCTAAAAAAATCCCAAATAGAATAGGAAAAAAATTTTTCTGTTTCTAACCAAAATTTATCTACTGATAAACATTCAGTATTATCACTACCATGGAATCTCCATGATACGCAGTCAATATCAAAGATACAGTTTGATACTGAAACAATATCAAGATACAGTTTCTATCTTCTTGCTGTCTCTCACCTACCCTGTCTTTGTAACCAAACTTCATTCTTTCACAAATACTTACTGAGCTTCTACCTAATCGTTCATGGAATTACAAAATGAATTGGCTATGAATTCAAACATCAACATGCTTACAATTTATGAGGCAAAACAAAACATGTAAGTCAACATTCATATAAATAAAAAAAAATTTAGATATCATTTTAAAACCTGATGTCTGACCACATATATCTGTTTATCATCTATTCCCCCTACAAGAATACAGTAAAAACTCTATGAAGGTTCCCAAATCAGTACCTACTTGTATCTAGAAACTCAATAAATACTGGCTCAATGAAAGAATAACTAAATTAATGGACTAACAATGAAACCTTGAATTCAGGACAATTAGAAGATAATTGCTGGTAGGCTAGTGAGGAAAACCCTATGCCTCATCCATGTTTGGGAAGCATTGGCACTTGTCATGGTTGGCAGCCACTCAGAGACTCTTTCTGAAACGAAAGAGCAGGGGTTCACTGAAGAAGTCATGGCAATTACTCAGCTTTGACTACTCAGGAACTTTCAGAAGCCTTCATAAATATTCATTATCAATATAAGACAGATGCTTTATTTAAATTGAAGCTTAAAAATACGTGAAGCAAGGATGAATACCTATAATTAAAAGAAAGATGTTTTTCAGGAAGATAAAAGAAGCCTTATTCATCAAACTCATATTTTCATAGGCTTTATCAGGTAATCCTGCCCATACTGAAAAAGCCCTGGGAGGTAATTAAAACAAACCTTTAAAATGATTGGTTTTACCCATTTTTTAACAAATGTATGTAAAATATATTTGTTTCATTTCATTCTTATTTCTTTTCATGATCAGTGTTAGTATTTGCATGCCATGAAATAAATACAAATACTTCACAGAAATAAGGGTTTCACCTAATGACATTCCAACTTGTGGTCAGTTTCTAGGACTGCATTAGGCTTTCAGTCAGGGCTTACCTACACCAAAACACAAGCGCTAACATTTATTGAGCACTGCTTTTTTGCATTGCTTCTGAGACAGAAGATGCCTGGTACCTGATCACTACAGCTGCCACAACTATCTTTTTTTGTGCAAGAGCAATAAACTTCTATCTTGTCTAAACCACTGTTGACTGTGCTATGTATTCACATAAGATATTTTAAGCCTTACACCAAGATCATTATCTAATACTATTTCTATCTTTCACCATACTTAAGACATCATTAAATATGAAAACATATCTTCTTTGTGTACCACTAAAAAAAAAAAGTCACCTATTAAACTATGCTATGCAACTGACTATAAGAAAAACTCATGTCAAAGATGTTAAACTATAACAAAAATGTGTCTTAGAATAAATGAAATACAGTATCAACTCAACTTTACAGAGATGGAAACAGACACAGAGCTTTTAAATAGCTGTCCAAGGTTATACAGCTAGTAAGTAGGGGAACTAAATAAACAACATGGGACTTCATTAAAAAAAAAAACTCCAGCTGAAAAATTGCAGAGTATTCATTTGAGCTAGGCTGTGAATTGTGAGTGGCTTATTGACAAGGAGAGATAGAGAAGGGAAATGTAAGAGCACTGCATCAGAGGGCCTAATGGTGGGAACACTTAAGGAATGTATAGGGAATAACATATTCACCAAACTGAACAATAATTATTTAGTTTGGTGGACCTAAGTATTGAAAATACAGTTGAAAGTTTGACTGTGGATAGTGAACAGTAATAGATTTTGAGCAGCAGTAATATGGTCAGAATTGCAATTCCAAACACAGGAAGAAAAATCTTATAGTGATGCATAAAATGGAAAGAGGGAAACAAGCAGAGGCAGGTTGAACAGTCGGCAGTTATACCAACAATTTAAGCAAAAGATATTGAAGTTCTGAACTAGGGTGGAAGCTATCAGGCAGGCAAGGAACAAGAAGAATCGAAAATGGTGATGACATTTTGAATTTGCTGGCAGAGATGGTGGTGCCACTAGCAAAAAGGAGGAAAACAGGATAAAAAAAGATACAGTAAATTTGATGTTAAATTTGATTTGACAAATTTGATTGTCAGGTAGGCAATCCAAAATGCTCAGATGTGGCTAAGGAGAGCTGGGTTGGAATTAATTTGGGAATCATTCACAGAGAGGTGATAGCTAAAGCCACTAGACTAAATGAGATGACAGGGGAAAAAATGCAGAGAAATAGGGGCAAAGGCCTGACACTGGCATCGTAAGGAATACCTACATTTGAACAACAAAATGAGAGGAGGAAAAAGTGGCAGAGATTTAGAGAAAAGAAGTAGTACAAAGAGAAGAGACAACAGTGTAATAAAAATTAAGACAAGAGAGTTTCAAGAAGGAGTAGAGAATGATCCTCCCCATCCCATCCCATTCGTCCCACCGTCTCTAATCACAGAAAGATTTTTCTAACAAGCAGATTTTATCACATCATTAACTGCCTGTAACAGCAGTTCTCCATCTGTACACATTGTGCTAGGATCAGTGGTGAGCAGGGGTGTACTCTGAGCCAACACACAAGAAAACAAGCTTATTCCTTTAATGAAGTTGCCCCAACTATCAGGACCTGAGTGTGACATAGCAGCCTCTGCAATGTACCTGAGTAGCCATATGGGGGGCGGGGGGGGAACGGGCCTTAAGATGGTAACTAAATCCTTGGCAAGGCCCTTTGAGACCTGGTCCCCACTTACCAGGTCTCATTTTTCATGACTCTCACTTCTTACTAACAATACCAAACCACTTATCCTTTGAACACAATTTGCTCTCTCACAGTGCCCTGCTTCTGTGCAGGCTGAGCCTCAGGCCTAGAATACCCTTCCCCCGGCCTCACTCACTGTTAACTCCTCCTCACCCTACTGTCCTCCAAATCAATTCAGATCCTCTCCATCCCCTTTGCTCCTGGTGCATCCTACACATACCTCTATGAGAGAATTATCATATTTTGTTGTAAATTACCTGTCTGGATATCTATTTCCCCCACCGGGCAAGCTCTTAACAATGCATACAGGAAATACTTGATAAGTGAGGAAACCAGAAGGACAAGGAGGTGCTGGCAAGAACTTCAGTGGACTACTTGACCTTGACAGTCAGGTTGCGAGGGAGGCAATCTGGAGCAGAAAGCATCTGACCAACTATCAAACCATGAGAAATCATGACGAGAGGCACGTTTAGTGAAAGCACGGGAATGAGAGAACCGTAGGGCTAAAAGAGAGAGAAAAGTATCACAGGCCAAAATTTTAGTTTAGAAATGGCATTTCCCAAGTGTAGCTATGTTCTTGTGTAGCTGAAGGAGGTAGAAATCAAAACCAGTTGATAAAGACAAAGAATTATGAAGCCATATTACTAGAAAAGTCAACAACTAAGATGGCAAATTTTTAGTGAAGAGTATTTTATATATGTTTAATAGCTATGAGGTATTTACATGTACATTATTCTCCACTAAACAGACACAGAAACTGAGGCTTGGAGAGGTATATGATTTGTGCAAGGGTGCAGTTCTGTTACTATTGAGAAAAAAATAATTGTGAACCAGATGCAACAAAGAAAAAGGATACTGGGAGCCTGGGAGCCACTGCTAATAGTCCCCCAATATCCACTCTCATCTTCCTTAAAGCTCTATCATTTTTAACTGAGTATACTGACGATCCAGAATAAAGACTACATTTTCCAGTGTCCCTTCTAGCTAAGCTTCACCAAATGACTAAATTCCAGTGGCTGTGTCTTTGTTTATGGTTGCCAGGAAACTTCCTTTAAAAACTGCTGTTTTTTACCTTTCTTTTTATTTATTCTTTTATCTGTGCTACTACCTAGAAAGAGACTGCCTCCATCTTGGATCCTAAGGTTGAGACCTCACATCAAGGATGACAAACAGGAGAGACAGAAGATGTCTGGTGCCTGAGGACTACAGCTGCCACAAAACTTTTCTGTGCAAGAGCAATGAACTTCTACCTTGTCCAAACCACTGTTATTTAGGGTTTTCTATCGCAGCTGAGCATCTTAAAAAATAACAGCGGAAGGAAATTTATTACAAAACTCAAAGGTAGCCAAAATAGGGATAGGAGAGTTACTTAATTAGACTTGCAAAGATGGATGATTCTTGAATTCTGGTGGAGAAACAATTCCACTTCAACACATTATTATGAGTTGTGGTAAGCAGAGGAAAGATTAGCCTTCACTAAGAAGGGGGCCACATTTCCACCGCTATGAGTGGATCAAAGTACGTCTGAGAAAAAGAGGAAGACTGCTGGGCCTAGTGGAAGGAACTAGCAGAGGGGCAGGGAAAGCGTTAGGTGGTATCAGGACAGATGATAGTGAACTGTTCAGAATTAAGGATTTTCTCAAGAACAGAGATAACAGAGGTAATGGCTAAAAGGTACGCTAAAGGCAAACACAAATGACCATAAGGTTTTCACAAAGAACCAGAGAGTTCACATGAAAATAAATCCCTGTGAGTGTCTGTCCTTTCAAAAGTATGTCTTAAAAACCGCTTCCACAAGATGAATTCTGCCCCATCTCTAAGATGCAACTATAACTGCTGAATGCTCACAGCTGCCACGTAAAGGTACTGACACAGCAAATAAAGGATTATGAATCCCTCTTTGTAAAACCAAATAGAATTAGGGGAATCTGGCTTTTGGCTGGCCTGATGCAAGCTAATTTGTTCCTGAAAAACTGCCCTTAGAGATTTTGATACAAAATAGAAATAACCAAATTCTGCCATCTTAGGACCACATCAAATGAAGCACTATTGTAGGAGAATGTGGTATCAGAAAAGTCCATTTATATTTTGGAAAGCTAGTTGTTAGAAGGCTTGGATCAATGTGAAGTCAAGCTACAGAACAGGCCCCCCCCCCCCCCAAAAAAAAAGAAATTACAGTAAGATTTATCATTCTCAACAAATGTAACATTGGACCAAATACTCAAGCAACTAATTCTGAGGTTAATCTAGGTCTATGCGGCTAGGTCTGTGCCTCTTCAGAATCCAAAGCTTCTTTGTTAAAATTCAGCCATCCAGTAAAAATAGCAAGGACAATAATACATCTATTTTTTTCAACAGCATTAAGCTTTTACCAGAATCTCTTAATAAATGTGATTCAAAATGAAGTGAATAAACTACCAAATTGTGTTCTCTAAGAAACTGACATAAGCAACTCTGGTTCTTAAATATGGCAGGAAAATATAAAAGCATGGAGTCACAAATACAAAAGAAGGCTATAAAATAGCATACCTTCCAAATCCTCAAAATTTCAAAAGATCAAACATGGAAACATTTTATTTCAAAGCCCTCTGCTTGCTCCCAGAGAGGTTTTATAAAGAACATGACCAGAGGCAAAGTTCCCTAAGAATTATAAATCAAGACATCTCATCTTTATTTATTTATTGCAAAACTTGTAGGAATGCTGAAAAGAATTAGAGACAGATGGACTCAGCTGATACTTGCAGAATACTTGAATGTGCCAAAAGATTCATAATTAACTTTTTTTACTCTGGCTCAGAATCTTTTGAGCACTGTGAATCAGACAAGACTTTTACATATTGGACGATTCCAAAGTTGTCAGGGTCTAGTACAAAACTGAAAGATCCACGAAAGTGTTTTAAGGTTAAAAACATATCACTTTTGTAAAGTTAATGAGGGATAACTTATGTCCAAAGAAATGAAAAGAATGGTGTATCCTATGCTTTCTTGATTATTTCACACAGTGTTCATGACTATTATGTTTCCAAAGCGCTGGAAATGACCAAACGTCATGATTAAGAATATATTCAACAACTGACTCTATTTTCTGTTTTATCTAGGCATTGACATATAAGCAAGGCTAGAGAAGGTAGCCTGACTCCAGACTCTGTACATACTCACCCAGATAATGACTCTCCCAAACCCCTCTTCACTAATCTCCTTCACATCCTCACAGCAATCTGCACTGCTGGTGAGAACATGAACAGGACTGGAGTTATACAGGGGTAGCTGAGACATCTATCTGCCTGTGGGCAAAGCAGAACAAAATGTGCTACCATTTCAAGCAGTGATCAAAAGCTGGAGCCAAGAAAACTAAGCTAAACAGTGGAAGAGAGAAGAGTTGAAGCTTATGATGCACTTTACACTCCGAACTCTGACAAGCAATGACCTACAACACTTGAAGGAAAGGGAAATGCAAATCCCACAAACCTAGGATCTACTCACTCAAACATTAACTTTATTTGATAGTGTCTCAAAAACTGAATGTAAAGTGAGCAAAGCTGTATTTATAAGTTTATGTGTATCATTTGCAGAATCACCTGAAGAATGGCTTAATACAGAAGAATTCTCTTCCTTTAACATATACTTAAAGAACTTCTCATTAATGATACTTTACATTAGCCCGAACTACCATGTATTCCTCTCCTCCCTCTCACCCCAGCTGGAGCTGGACCCCAAGCCCACAAGTTTGGAAAGTGAAAGGACAGATTAAGAGTTCTAGGCCTAACTCAGTACTGCCCTTTCTCTAATTCACTGGGTGACCTGGAGCAAGTCACCTACCTTTCCTTAGCCTGTTACCTTGTTTGTAACAAGAAGTCGGGCTAGATGTTGTCTATTACCGCTTCCACTCTAAAAACCTGGGATTCTACAGAGGCAATGAAACGTGGGCCATGACATTCAACAGGCATTTGGCAAATGCGAAAATACTGAAAACGAAGACTATGCTACTCTCAAAACCAATTCTGGGTGGCTGAGAACAGCACTCTGAATCCTGAAAACTTGAAAATAAAACACTATGGTGTGAAAAAAAAATCACTTCGACCTCAATAAAAGTAAAAATGTGGCCCTGGCCCTGGAAAGGAAAGACTAATTCCACCTGCAGTGTTTTTGGTTTTTTTCCTTTCCTTTTAGTGTGTTTCACTAAAGCATGATTGGACTGCACAGAACCCAAAGTGCCCCGGACCCAAGTTTCAGGCCCGACGCTCCTGAGGGACCTCACCAGCCTCACCCTGACTTTCGGATTTCGGGGAAGCAGCAGAACATGGAAACAGTCGCGGAGTCACTGGTAAGTAATGAACACTTGGAGAGAAGAACTTGAGGACAGAGTGGCGAGAGAGGTGGCCGCGCGGTCTCCCTGCCCCTTCTCCAGCCAGGACCCGGGGACTGAGAGCTCCGGCGACTCCGATCCTCCCCACAGCTCTCCGGGACGGCTGCCGACTCACGGCCGCGGAAATCACCTGTGAAGGAGTCAGGGTAGATGGACTCCAGGGCCTCCAGCTCGTTGCGCTGCTCCTCGCCGTAATCTGTCATCGTGACCCTCGCCGCAGCCCATGGATCGCCCAGACTCGGAGGCGGCGGGCTGCAGCCAGGACGGCGGCCGCGCCGCGAGAGCAGACCGCGGCCCGGCGGGCGCAGGCGCAGAGTTCGCGACTGGGAGGCCGGGGGCCCAGAGCCAGGCCAGCTGGATAAGCGACAGCCCCGCGCACGCGTCCGCCTGCTCGCTGTTTCCGCGTTCGACTTGTTCGGACTGACGGCCGGGCCACTGATTTGTCGCCCGCCCCGCGCCCGCTGCGAATTTGCCTAGATGGAGAAAGCGTCCGGTCTGGCGTTCGCCACGGACAGCTAGGGCCACGTTCCTGGGCCTTGCAGGGCCGGAGCCCGAGAAGGCCCTCAGCACAGTTTCCTCGGAGGATGCGTCTGCGCTGAGGGCCGGCTTCCTGCGGGGGCTTGGGAACGTCTATCTAGCGGCGGGATTCCAGGGCGTTAGCGAGTTTTGTGTTTTCTGCTTGATGATTTGCACGCCTGCGTCGGATGTATAGCATAATATCAGCTAAAAATGGGGTCCGGAAGATTTATACGACTCTCCAACGGAATGGGCGAAGGGTCTGCACCAGGGTAGAGTCTAGTGAGCGGAGGAGCAGAATCTCTAAGTGCGTCAGGCGGTTGGGGAGGGTCCTAATAACAAGTGCAGGAGAATACCGGGAAGAAATGGACTGGGACAAGACTCGGATTCTGGGCTCAGACCTCTAGGCTTTACTTTTAAGCTTACAAAGTGAAAGTAGTTGGATGAATACCGCTTCCGTGGATCTGTGTTTGTGTATTTCTGTGACTTTATGATAGCGCTGCAGATTGCAGTAATGGTGTTGGCAAACGATTTAAAAGTGTCGCTACCCCCCCGAAAAATGTTCACACTCTGATTTGGTAATCCCACTTCTGGGAATAAAACTGAGGATGTAATATTTAAAACATATGTCTGTTATCTTCAAGATCATCGCAACAATTAGAAAATTTTTGAAAGAACGATTATAGCAAAACCTTTTTAAAATGTCTGAACTACTGCTTTAATGAAAAGATAATTAGGCAACCCTTTGGTTTAGATTTGTGTTTACAGCAATACCAGCGGTAGATAATGGGGGCGAGAGATAAGAGTTATGGGGACGCTTAGATTTTCTATTTGGTGAGGGTGTATTTATTGGTTATTTTTCTCACGGGAGCCTTGAAAATTCTCCAAAATTGAGTGTTGATGGATTGTTGACTTTGGATGTTATACTTGATGCCCAATGGATGGAGGTGGCTGAAGGATACACTGAATAAGAAGTAGAATAGTGGACGGTAATGTATACATATGATCAAATATTGTGCTGCTACAGAAAGGAATGAAGCTGTGAGGCGTGCAACATTGTGAATGAACCTCAAGGTTATTATGTGATGCAAAAGTAGCCAGAAACAGAAGAGCAAATACTGTGTGGTCTCATTTAGAAAATACTTATAAGAATATCGGGGCCTTGATTGTAATCTCTTAGAGCAGTCACATTTAGTCCAGAGTAGTCATTATTACTTCTAAGTTTTAGAGGCTGTGCTATATATGTATAACCTGGTCTTTCGGTGGAGCTTTTCATACCTGTGTGACACCTAAGACTCAGAGAAGGAGTTCTGCAATTGTGAAGATCAGCATTTCCACATACAACTGTTAAAGAAATTGTAGAAGAGATGAGGCTTTAATTAGAGATAAGAACAAAGTGGATCAGCTCAGGATTAAGGTAATTTCAGGGTTCATAGGTAAGAAAGACACTGTATTTTAGAGCTTCACCTACTGTAAGAGACAAAAAGGAAGAAAGGTTTATTGTGTCCAGAATCTAAATTCTCTTTAGCACATAATCTAACTCAACCTGCTTGGGTAGATCATTTAAACAATCCAAGCACAGGGAACCCAGAATGGGAATGAGGGCCTGTAATTCTGTGTAGATTAATGTAATGCTTGGATATATCCCAGACTGTTAAGCAGATAATCAAAAAGTATTGGCGAAGTCCCTTGAGAGATGGAATTAAAATATATAACTATTAAACTTTATCACCGGAGAAACCCCAATACTGTCTGTTTTAGTTTGCTAACTGCCGGAATGCAATATACCAGAAAGAAAATGGCTTTTAAAAGGGGGAATTTAATAAGTTGCTAGTTTACAGTTCCAAAGCCATGAAAATGTCCCAATTAAAGCAAGTCTATAAAAATGTCCAAATTAAGGCACCAACAAGAGATTACCTTAACTTGAGAAAGGCCGATGGAGTTGAGGGTTTCTCTCTCAACTGAGTCACAGGGCAAACTTGGCAACGTTTGCTAGCTTCTTCTACAGGCTTCGTATTTCATGAAGCTCCCCCAGGGACGTTTTCCTTCTTTATCTCCAAAGGTCTCGGGCTACATGGGCTCTTGTGGTTCTTGCGCTCTCCCGTATCTTGTCATTCTGAAGCTTCTCCAAAATGTTTCCTTGTCTAAAGGATTCCAGTAAAGTAATCAAGACCCACCTGGAATGGGTGGAGTCACATCTCCTCTAATCCAAGGCTAATATCCACAATTGGGCAAGCCACATTTCAGTGGAGATAATCTAATTAAATTCCCAACATACAGCCCCGAATAGGGTTTAGAAAAAACACTGCCTCCATGATATTGGATTAGGATTAAGGCCTGGCTTTTCTAGGGTACATAAATCCTTTCAAGCCAGCACACTGTCTCAAAACATTAGGGACTTCTAAGTCAATAGGCCAAGCCCTTGATCTTGAAGCTTGCTTTTGTGAAGCTTATTTATGTAGCAGAGAAACTTAGCCTATGTATAGTTATACCAAAGAGTTACTTCCCAGAGGATCTCTTTTGTTGCTCAGATGTGGCCTCTCTTTCTAAGCCCAGCTCTGCAAGTGAAATCATTACCCTTCACCCTACATGGGACATGACATCCAGGGTACAGTCTCTCTGGCAACATGGGATATGATTCCTAGGCATGAGCTTGGCCTGGCACCCTGGGATAAACAATGCCATCCTGACAAAAAAGGGGAAAAGAAGTGCAACAGATACGATATCAGAGGCTGAGAGAGTTGAGAGTCTACTTTGGCATTTACTCTAACGCAAGCTTCAGCTAGACAAGTCTATCTATCATGGTGTTCTAGTTTGCAAGCTGCCAGAATGCAAGATACCAGAAATGAAACAGCTTTTCAATAGGGAATTTAATAAGTTGCTAGTTTACAGTTTTTAGGCTGTGGAAAATGTCCCAATTAAATCAAGTCTATAGAAATGTCCGAGCTAAGGCATCCAGGGAAAGACACCTTGGTTCATGAAGTCTGATGGAGTTGAGGGTTTCTCTCAAGTGGAAAAGCACATGGGGAACACAGTCCGAGTTCCTCTGTCATCTGGAAAGGCACATGGCAAACACGGCGTCTTCTGCTAGCTTCCTCTCCAGCTCCCTGGGAGGCATTTTTCCTCTTCATCTCCAAAGGTCTCTGACTGGTGGACTCTCTACTTCATGGTGCTGTGGCATTCTCTGCTCTCTCAGATTCTCCTGCTTTCTTCAAAATGTTTCCTCTTATAGGATTCCAGTAAACTAATCAAGACCAACCTGGAATGGGTGGAGACACATCTGTATCTAATCCAATTTAATAACCACTCTTGATTGAGTTACATCTCCAGAGAGAGAATCTAATTAAAGTTTCAAACATACAGTACTGAATAAGGCTTGGAAGAAACAGCTGCCTTTGCAAAATGGGATTAGGATTAAAACATGGCTTTTCTAGGGTACATACATTCTTTCAAACTGGCACAATAGTTTGCCAAATCCCAACCAAATCCATTCCTGCCTAATCTAAAGAGCACCTAGGGCTTTATCTGAGATTCTACACTATGCACTATAATTACTTTTCCAGAAACCCACACCCTCCAGGTGGATTCCTAGGCCATAAAAGTCTTGAAACACAGGGGCCAGCCTCCAGAACACCAGTTTCATCCCACATCCCATATTATTGACAGTTCCTTGGAACACGGCAAAGTTAGAACAGGCATAGCCCACGTAACCCTACACATTGAGAGGAAGATCAAAAAAGGTGGAGTTATACAGAGAAGATAGGGTTTAACAAATGAATATGATTGCTGAGTCATTATATTGATATTTCTTTTAGTCACCAGAGTCTTGGAAAAGCTAGAAATGAAAACCTAAAATTGTGAAATTGTAACCCATACCAAACTCTGAAGTCTGTTCTACAACTAATTGTGGTGTGCTTTGAATTTTATTGTTTTTGTGTATATATTATTTTTCACAATTTAAAAAGAATTGTGTTTATAATAAAAGACTATGACTAAGTTAAAAAAAACTAAAAAAATATAAGCAAACACTACAACATATTAAAAGGTATCTCTTGCTGTTTTTATCTTCCACCCTCTTTCCCACATTAAAGCTGATATCACTTGTATAGTACGGGGAAAACTTTTAAATAAGCAGCTCTCTAATGATGAAGGCCGTGAAGTGGTCTCTTGTTAAAATGATAATGTTCCATGGACTGGAAGGCATCTTGATCCTTTTATTGGAAAATATTGCTTATAACAGAAGACAACATTAAAGCAACCATAATCAGGCGTATTCGGGACCGAGTTCGCATCTTAAATATTAAAGGTTGATTTTGGTCATTCTTTTAAACTTACACTGCTCCCCCACCCACCCAAATGAAAGTGCTCTGGACTGTAGTGAGGATTACATAAAGTGAATGAAGTAACTTTGCTATGTAAGGTGTTTATTTTTATGGATATCCTCAGTGCACAGGAATTATCATGATTTG